>WWET01005124.1:34414-53099 GCA_011038615.1 Limnodynastes dumerilii
CGAGGGCATGAATATAAACTGGAGGGTGGTAGATTCAAAGGAAATTTGCAGAAAAATTACTTCACTGAAAGGGTGATAAGTGGAATATTCTCCCATCTGAGGTGGTAGAAGTAGCACAGTAGAACAGTTTAAAAATGCTTGGGATAAATATAAGGATATCCTAAATTGTGTAAACAGGGTTTAGGGTCCGTATAGTTTTAAATAGATGGGCTATGTGGCTCTGATCTGTCACTTTCTATGTTTCTGTTAAGTAAATTTTGTCACTTTCTAAGCTACACAGATCTATTTTTGCTTTTCATGTGACCTAAGATTATGTCATGGGGTGTTTTGGCCACAGTTTGTATGTTTCAACTTTTGACTTGAATAAAGTTTTTTTTTTTATGGATACTAAAAAAAATGGAATTTCATTTCTTGACTCATTGATTGTATCTCTTTTACAAAGCAATAGAAAGCTATTCCCCATTGGCTAGATTTTAAGTTGTGTATTTTTATTAAAGATTTTAGAAATCTTATAACAAATAAGCAACCAACAATCTAGACATATAGAGATCTAGATGGTAAGTAAAGTGGCACTTGTTTAAGCGTTAACTAGTGCAACTGCATTACAAACACAATAGAGACATTTTAACTAGTGGAAACAGTGATCAAAAGACATTATTCGTAATTGGAGGGTTGTGAGGAAGGATCCCAATATAATAGATGGAATCTAACCATGGAGTCCAAATCTTATAAAATGTATGTAAATTTCTAGCATAGCAGTCATGCTTCTCATGGGGAGATGGTCTCATTAACCAGTAGTATCCAATCTGTGTAATGGAGGGTCAGTAGCCATCCACTTTCGGGCTATAATCACCTGCACAGGTGAAGATTGAACAAGTATTTATAAGTGGCTTTATTGGTGGTGTCTAATAGGGATAGGCCAAACAGACAGGCTTTCTGATCTATAGGTATCGATATCTCTAACGTGTTAAGGGAATTTATTCTATAACCCTCCCCAAAAATTAAGTCTTAAAGGACATATCCAAAATGTCCCTGCAGGGGTGCCACGTTTCAGGTATCTGTCTATTCAGTTGAAGTCTGAGGGGTCATGTAAACCCTATGTGGGATGTAGTAGTGGATTTGTTGGATGAGGTCTCGTCTTGCAGACACCATCGCTTCTGTCCATGTCTCCCATATCTTCCTCCCAGCTCTCTCTCTCAACACTGATGGTTCAGCAAAGCGTAAAGTAGCACATATCAGGGATATCGCTCCTTTCTTCGACAAATCAGAGGGAAGTCATTTAACTGGCGCAGAGACAGCAGGTATCTATAAAAGAAGTTGTGAGGAACACCATATTCCTCTTGTAACTGTCAATGATTTAAGGGTGTTTCCACTGTATAAACTCGGAGGTAATCTCAAAGTCCCCTGTCCACAGATGTTAATTCCTTAAAGGGTTAATTGCCCCATAATGGTGTATCTGGGTCAATGCCCTCTCCTCCCAAATAACAATGAGCTAATTTCCAAACCAGCTTTGCCGGTCGTATATTATTGGAAGACAGTGCTGCCGCCCCCCCCTCCCTGGTCTTGATGTGCCAACAACGTCTGTAGCAGGGACCAACTATCGGAGTCTATGAAATGTCTTGTGGTGTCAGTGATACCTTGTACCCAACTGGCTATTTGTGTTCATTGTGCAGCAAGGTAGTATAGTTTCAGATTTGGAAATGCTAAACCAAGAAAGCTCTACCGGATGCCCAAACAAAGAAGGAAGTATGGCTATGAATAGTCCGGAAGATACACATGGGAATGATGTCCCCATGTTACTTCTAATTTAATGTCTTTCTTACAATTCAGTTAGTATAATGTACTAAATTTGGTAAATTGGACAACGTTGCAAGACTGTTCAATTGCAAATATAGTTTGGCTAATGGATTGCTATTCTAACTCGTTTTATTTACAGACTTTGGCTTTTCCATTTAATTATGAACAGGTTCTTATATAGTGCTATCCGATTACTTGGTGCTTTACAGAGAACATCCCATTCACATCAGTCCCTGTCCCACTGGAGCTACATTTAAAGTTCCCTAACACCTACACACTAGGGCTATTCAGCAGCTAACTCACCTGCCAACATGTTTTTGGTGTGGAAAGAAACCGGAGCACCCGGAGGAAACCCACGCAGACACAGAGAGAACATACAAACTCCACACAGATCAGGCCTAGTCCGGGAATGGAACTCATGACCTCAGTGCTGTGAGACACAATTGCTACTCACTGAGCCACCATCACAAATACCTTCTGTGAATACATCATTAAAAGAATGTAGCATTCTGAATGCTTATCGTAGGCTGAAGTTGGATTGTGTTCATAAATATATAGTTAATTAACCTAGCTTTCAGAGTTGTAATGTGAAAAAGATGCCCCTTCCTCAAGACATGTGACCTCGCAGGATCATGACCTTAGCCACGATTAAATGTCATGAAAGCCAGACATTGGAAGTAACTACAAGTAACCATAATATGTAAAATGTGGAAGTGTCCTTTTAATGTTGACTATCCTAATACTGTTTAGGAATCCCTGTGCTATACACTGTACAGGTGGCTATAATTCATAGGTTTAGTGGGGCTATTAATTTGGATGAAGACCATTGTCTGAATAGTGAGGTGTTTGAGAAATCCCAGGAAAGGTTTATTGAGGAGGACTGTTGCCATATAACTTAACCCCTTTTAAAAGTGCCTTTTGACATTTGCCTGGGACTATTTATCTAAACATTATTCTTGTTTGCTGACACTAGACTGGCATACATAGTTTTAATCAACAGCTAGCACTTGTGTCTCGCACCACACCCTCCCAGATTTCATTCATGTATAGTGGTTATCTGCATTGCATTGTTTTCCACATGCACTAATTAGAATATTGCAATCACACTTAAAGGGGATGATTCAGAGCTGCACTTACACTTATTATTTTTTAGGTGTAAAGCTGGCCATACACTAGACTATTATCGGCCCGATTTCCCAATTATTGGGTGATCGGGCAAATAATTGCTCTGATGATTTAAAAATTGATCTGTACCATACACTAAAGAAACGCTCTGGTGCGATTATTTGATCTTTCAGCTGTTTGATCTAAAACGATTTTTTAAGGGAGCCAATCAGCAAGCTGAATGGCTCCCTATCCTTGTAATAGAGCAGCTTTGTACATGGCTCTACAGCAGCGTCTGACAGCTTAGAAGTATACCTTCAAAGCTGTCAGAGCAGCATAGTGCATAGATCTGCAGCAGCGTCTATTGCAGGGAATAGTACAGAGAGGGACCAGCCAAACCCGCACTGTGTGGAGCGCGGATTCGGCAGATCCCTATCTGTAATAATAATTGGGAAATCGGGCCGATAATCGTCTAGTGTATGGTCAGCTTAAGGATAGATGGGAAGGGGGCAGGGTTTTTAAACAACAGAGGTCTAAAGGTGCATTTTATTAGGGCTGTTAGGTTAATTGTGATGGTCCGTTCAAGCTAAAACTAAACTAAACCCAAACAAAGTTACCAATGCAATTGTATGGCCAACTCAACTACTGTTGTATTTGCGGTACAGTTGTAAAATATATGCTAACGGTGGTCACTAACTAGACTACCATTTATGCGATGATGGCTGTCAGAGCAGCTTTGTACATAGCTCTGCAGCAGCACCATAGAGAGTGCTGCCTCCCCCCTCCCCTCTTCTGCTAGGCTTATCTGTCCCAGCAGAGGAGTTGTATGGTGCCGATAACAGGACATTTCCCTAGCGGGAAATCGTCCCGTTTATTGGCCCACCCCCTGCTGGGACCGATAATCGTCCTAGTGTATGGCCAGTTTTAGTGTAGACCTGAACAGTACTGTGTTAAACTGCAAGGGGAGGCACATTTAAACTATGAAAGCAGAATTAGAATTGAGAGGTGAAGATTCTTAGCTCAACTCTATTTTATACATTAAACATAAAGCTATGCAGTATGTGAATTCTATGTGCAAAATAAAGTGTTTTCCCTGCGTGCAAAAGAGTTAAAATTAATTAGCCCCCCCCCCCACTGCAAAATGGTTTAGCCGAGCTGTATACTTCCAGCTGTTTTGCCCCCTTACTCCCAAACTCTGAATCCGCTCCAAAGTCTCATTTATCTAGCATATTGATAGTTTGCCTGGATAACTTATGATCTCTAATAAATACATTTGCACGTATCTAATCAATACATTATCTCCAAGCTGATACACGTATAATTTGTAGACTGGGGATATCACTCACCGGTGCCATATTTCTTAATTAGCTTATTTACTGTACTCGAGTAAGGTTGTAAATCGAGGCTAATGTCACTGGCGATAATGGAGACTTTTAAGATGTTAAATAATCACCAATTACACGCAGCCAATAGAAATACACCTGAAACGAGAGGTCCCCGATGTTCACTGTACTTTGGATTTGCGCTTTTGTGGATTTGGTTATGGTATCAGGATTGCTGCCTCTAGGGAAACGCATAATAATTTCCAGCAGCCACTGGTTCCATCACACCACACCTGTATGTAAACCCTTGTTTAATGCCGATCAGACTGATCATAGATAATAGATGTGAACAGCTTATGGTAAAAACAGCCAGAAACCAGTTGGATTGGTGGCATTTTTGTTTTATTTATGCTGGCCAAAAAAATAGCAGCTTATGTGACAATCCTAGTGCTTTGTATGTAGTCCTTCATTGACATGGATGGCAGACCCTCCAACATGATCCATTCCACTACGTACAAAATAGTCTGGTGCTGAGCGTCCAACAATCAGTTTCAATGGTAAATACCCATATATAAAGAAATGCTTTCCAAACGTCAATTAATTCATTAAAACCAGGTGAATTAGAAGCTCAGGAGCAGATTATATTGTACCTGGTGGAAGGGGTCATGTTGGAGAGTCTACTGTCAACTTGTGCGCAAGGGGCCATTGTCATAGTCAATATACATTATAGATATACATATCTTGGCTTTCGTATAGCTGCAATGTAAAGTATCCATGGGCATAAAAATTTACAGCTGCTAATGCTAGCTACAACATGTAAAGCTGCTCCATCCAAGAGACCAGACCCTCCATGATCCATTCCACCAGGTACAATATACCGTACTCCGGAGTATCCAACAATCAGTTACCATGGTAACCACCTGTGTTAAATAGAAATGTTTTTGTTTTTTTTCAAACAGCAGTTAATTTGAAATCGGGTGAGTGACAGATGGAAGCTCCGGAGCAGAGGGTTCTGTACCTGGTGGAATGGGTCATATGAGGGTCTAAGACAGTACTGGATTAATTGAAACAAATATTAAGAACTAGTTCCTGGTGTTTTCAAAGATCATTTTGAGGCAAGTGCTGAAAAACAGAATGTATTATACATGAAAGGGATATATATAACCTGAAATGTCTAAACAGGAAACCATAAATGTTGCCCATAGCAACCAATCACATCATAGCTTTCATTTACTACACATGCATTAGAGCATAACAACCAATCAGATTCAAGCTATGACTTTCTAGAATGAATTTGGTAAATAAAATCCATGAGTGGTTGCCATAGGTGACGCCTCCAGTTTTTAAGTTCCATAACGTATATAACAAAACCTCTTACTTGTAAGCCAGCTCTCTATATATCTTGTATCCAGTTCAGCTAAACCTGTAATAAATATAGGGCTTGGTTGAATGCATCGAGCAGTGGCAGGAAGTGGTTACATTATTTTATAAGTAAATGAAATACTCTCCATTTAATTGCAGAAGTGTACAGTTACAATAGACAGCACCTCCCAAGTCTTTCTTATCACAAATCAATAAAACACAGTGTTTCTTTAAAATGTATTTCTTCATTGGAATCAAGGGGACAGACCCATAAATAAATATAAGTAAATGATAAATTAATACTTTTTTTTTTTCTTTTTCTATCAAATCACTCAGAAGAGCTCCCTCCTCACCACAATTATATATATCACAGCAAGCTGCTTCTATAGATTAGTTAAAACCTTCATTTAGGAAATATCTAGTGCTCAGTGGGCAGAATATAAGGGCTGTGGCGCCTCCTAGTGAGAGGAAGGGGAACATGGTAATGAGAGCACAGCACTACACACACATCAGGTGGGCAGCTTGTATATTCCTGAGTTATATTTATGACATTTATGATATTAGGGAATGGAAGGTGTGAGGTATTTATCACCCCCCTTTCCCACATCACCATACATTATAGTGCTGCAGAGACTGAAGTCCTTCATAACGGCCCATGAAACGGAATTAGCCAATCTTGGGGAAAGTTATATACATACACATACAGTAATATACACATTCTGTACATAGAAAACTGGCCACCATCAATACCTGCAGAGCAATTTTGGTCACAAGCCCAAAGAAAACTTCTAGAAGGGCCAAATGCAAAATGGATCTAGGATGGATGTTGAAGCAAGGCGTTTACAAGGACAGGAGGCGTTGAAGGGCACCTCCCGCTTCCATCTTGTGTGGGCAGCAGCCATTTTGTTGCATCAGGCCAATGCTTATGCAAGCCAGGGCCAAGATGACAGCATGTGCTGGATGTAGGAGTTCTCACATGAAATAATATATCATCTGTCATGCTATATTCAGTCATGTGTTGTCTCATCTACACTCAGTTTAGGCAGCCATTTTGTAAGCCTAAACATTATTCAGTCTATTCATTAGCTTAAGCCCATCTCAGCCTATAAAATGGCTTTCAACCCCTGGTGTAGACAATGGCTAATTTCATCATTAATTTTTAATCACTATAAAATGATCTTTGTGTCATTTTCTTTCATTTCCATGTGAAACAAACGCAGCGTCCATTTTAAAATGGCCACCCCTCCCAGGAGCTGGAATATTGTCTATCTGAAGCCAGCTTTGCTACAATAGGCAGCAGCTGCTATTCTAGTTATTGCGTTGGTTTGGTTTTTAAGGGGAGAGGGAAAATTCACATTTAACACCCAATCAGGGCACACACAAATAGAATACATTTCAGACATAATTACCTTAAAAATTATACAAAAAGAAAATACAACAAATATTAATAAGTTAATACAGAGAATCCTTCAGACATAAATATATAATATATATCTATAAATTCTGCTTGTTGCAGTTACTTTCCCACGTCTGTCATTAACACCACAACCTCCTCTTCCATCATTAGTCCGGCCTTGGAGGAATTGCATGGTAAATAAATAGATACTGTGGACCATACAAAAGTGAATATGGTCCTGTCACTGGTGAACGGAGGAAGTTTTTTGACAAATGATATAAATAAGTTAATAAAACAGAAAAAATAAAATAAAAATAAAAGTAAAAAAACAAAACAAATAAAAACAAAACGTTTTTTCACCCGACATATTGTCAGGATTCTTCAGAAATGATCATTTTCCTTCACTACATCGTTCCTCCGCACGCAGGAAGAAACGTTTGCTATTCAGCCGGGAGTGGCGCTTGCCACTTAAGCCTCCGTATTGGTCTGGACCCTCAGATAAGGGAATCATAAAGTCTTCCGTAGTCACTTCTTTCAGCCAAACCGTTCTCGCACCAGCAGCATCAATTTCTTTTTGCCTTTGTAAGTCTGTTTTAGATTATCCAGAAATTGGGCAAACTGGCGATGCCCATCTGGCGACAGCAGGAAGGTGTCTCGGGCCTTGGCAAGGAACTCTATAAACTCGCCATAATGCCGCGGGCTGATGTGAGTGAGGCGGGAATGCGTGGTGCTGATATATGCACCGACAGCAGCTTCCAGTAGGAGGCAGAGTGGTGGTTTGTCAGCTCGGGGTCCAGCTCCTCTGCCTCTATGAGCAGCAGAGAGGGTCTGGGCCAAACCGGGAGGTGCTAGACTACAGCGACGCAGGATGTCAGAGAGGACAGGGGCACACTGTACGCTTTTAATCACGAGGGGGACCACGGTGCTCAGTTCCACTTTCCCCAAAGAGTGGGCCAGAGAACAAGCCCACAGGACATCGCTGACCGCTGGGTGGGAGTCCTGGCTAAAACCAATGTTCAAGTTAGACAGGGCCAGCGTGGCCAAAGTGAACGCCCTCATGGGCAGCCCACGGTGCTCCATGTAGCGGGCCACGGTGAATAAGTGGGAGTGCGCCCCAGGTCCAGAGCTGGCACTGTCCAAGACGATCTGGTAGGCAGCCTCAAAGGAAGTGTGGTCCTTCTCACATAGGGTCAGGGCAGGGAGCGCACAGCTCTGGGGGTCCTTCATAGCACACTGGAGGGCCAGTGCCCGCGCGCAGGAGCACAGCTCTTCTCGTTGCCTGGGGTCCGGGCTGAAGCGCAGCAGGGTGGCCGGGGAGGTGCAGGACACTGCGACAATGCTAGTGGCTTCAATAGGGGTGAAGAGCGTGTACCAATTCTGCATAATGCTAACGAGAGCCTGGGCACCTATGGAAGAGGAGAACAAGATCAGTATTTATTACATAGGTTGTCATACAGCAACATGAAATTATGTGGCACTTTACAGTCACAGTCTCTAGGATCAGTCACATAGCAATGTCACTACCAGGACTGAGGGGATATTACTATGGAGAGAGACAGGGTGTATGGTAACAGTGCTCAGTATGATCAGTCACACAGCAGTGTTACTAGCAGGACTGAGGGAGAATTAATATGTAAATAAAAAGTGGTTCAGTTAGTGTTAATCATAACAAAAAGGAAAACTAAATAGCAAAGTTATTGGAAATAGGGTAGATAAAGGTTAAGAAGTGGGTAGAGGAATTTGGTAGATTGTCTGAAGAGAGGAGTTTTAATTGAGCACTTTGAAAGTTTGGAGAGTAGAGGATAGTCGTAGTGGACGAGGAAGGTTATTCCAGAAAGTAGGTGCAGCCCGGGAGAAGTCCAGTAACTGGGAATCAGTTACGTGTTGAAGATCTGAGAGAGTGCCTTAGGTTATATATGGATGAGTGCAGGTCCAGTCTTAGCATAACGGGAGTCCTTGTTGGCAAAGTACCAACCCCAACTTACCGATTTCTGTGGCACATGAGACCAGCCAACGCACCATCTCTCTACGTCTCCAGGTCAGAGTGGTCAGGGTCATTCTCATCACCTGTGGGGGGAAGGGGCCAAACATCAAAATGACCTCTCAATCTTTATCCATACATCATCTGAATCTACACAGTGAGACAATTTAAAGGAAACTACATTGCTCTGTCCAGGGGCGGAAGGTGACAGCCTAGTACCCCATAGCAAGAAGGCGGGGCCTGAGTCAGGATGGATGGGAGTGGGGGCGGAGTTGGACAGGACAGCTGCCCAATAGAAGCTGTCAGAGGCTATTTCAAGTAATTAGGAGTCCTTTTGTTGATCGTGTTAGACAAAAGCCTTGCATTTTGTATTAAAAGCCCAAACAGTGAAGAGATTGGAGACTTCGTCTGATCACTGTATAAAGACTAGTCACATTATCATTTTGTGGACCAATACTCCTGGGGCCAAATTACTAAGCTGCGGTTTTGGAACAGTGCAGCAACCAATCAGATTCTAGCTGACATTCTCTAGTATATAATAGGAAAGTGAGAGCCAGAATCTGATTGGTTACTATGGGCAACATCTCCACTTTTTCAAACCTGCAGCTAAGTAAATCTGGCCCCGGTCTCAAAGTGAAAATCGGATAATCAGCATATATAGAAAAGGTGTATTGGCAATTTTGAATGACCTTAGCTGCTACTTATTTTACTCATTTGTAAATGTCATTCTATTTACTTTTAAAAAACACTTTATATTAATAAATATAATTACTATATTTTGTTTCATATACAAACAAAATTTGCGAATATTTTGGTTATTGAACTACTAATGTTACTGTAGCTGGGATGGGTATGTACATGATGTTCCAGGGGAGAGCCACATGGAACAGTGAGGAGACAAATGTAGGGTTCTGGACAAGTAAGCATCCAGTACACTGCACGAGGGGGACAGGGCGCACACTTGCCTCTTGTGCAGAAGGTTGTCTGGATCAGACCCCTAAATTATTAGGCCTATACCGTGGGGTAGGAATGCTATTTAGACAATCAATGAGTCCGGCACATTGTATCTGCGAGGGGGTCTTACCTGCAATCCTAACTCCAGAGAGATATTTAGCAGAGTGGAGTCGGGGGAGGCGTTGGGAGGGGTGGCCGTTTTGCAGGCATCCTGAGCCAGTTTAAAGAGCAGGGCTGGAGAGTGGATGTGTTGCTGGATGGAACCCAGGACTGTGTGCAGCCACTTGGGGTCTCCTATTTTTAGAGACAAAATGAAAATATAAAACATGATTAAAAATAAAAAATACACCACCCAGTGGCCACTAGGGGTACTGCCTCTATGCCAATAAAAATAGTGCAGAATATCAACTATTTATAGCAGTTCTAAACAGCCTGTGACTTCCCAGGTGTTGTGAAACTACAACTCCCAGCATGCTCTAAATGCATAGGATACAGAGGATACTCTGAAATGCTGGGAAATAAGCAAATATGGAATATAATAACGATTGCCTTGTTTCAGACCCTTTTAAAAGGTCTCAGCTGGTGTAGCTTGCATATAGCCTGTATGCTTCATGATAGACACCCAATTGCCAACCACAATATGATCTACATAAGGGTTAACACCACCAGTGTGACACCACGCAACAAACAACCAATTATGTGACCATACTACACAACAATCTCTACCCCGGCATTATACCTTTTGCCGTAGTCAACATGGCTGATGCAAGCTCACACTGTCGAGTCTCCAAGTGCCCCAGGATAAACCAGCGTGGGAAGCGGCTGGTCAGCATGGAGTCCAAAGGCATGATGTCCGATCCATGGGGTGGAACCACCGACTCCAGGACGGGGAGTCTGGAATAGAGGGAAAAAGAGGAGCCGTGTTATGGTAAACGTAGAAGAACACATTAAGATGCAATGCTTAACGCCTTGACCACAAGCGGGTACTCACCTCATGGCTCTTAGAGCAACACGGTAGGCCAGGTCTGAATCGTGTGGGAGCAATGCGGTGAACAGGAAACGGGCAAAGGTGTGCATGGGAACACTCTCCCGGTAGATCACTTCTCCGAAGCCGCTGAATGGACCTCCTGGAAGAGAGAAGAGGGGTTTCAGGGTTCTAGAACGCTTGCATCCTACATTTACTGCCAATGACTTATGATTAATGAATGAATTTTTATCATCAATACGAACCTTCCAATAGTAGCATTGCCTGCTTCCTAAGCACTTGCACCAGCCTCTCGCCCATGTCCAACGTTCCCAGAAGGCCAATGATTTGCTCCTCACTGCGCACCAGCTTGTCCTGAGCATAGAGTCCTTCAGGCATGGCCCGTTGCTGCCCCAACCCCATGAGAGCCACTTCCAGCGCTAGGCAGAGAAGAGACTCTCCGGATGGAGAGCCACCAGGAACTGGGACGTGCTGATACATGACCTTCCGCTGCTCCCCACCAAGCTCTGGAAAACAAAGGAACCAGGGTCAGAAGGCCTTTCGTGGTGAGACTTGGCATTAGAAGTCACCCACTCATTTATGGTTATCTTAGGTCACACCCTCCATTAGTAACTACACCTCTTATCATTCGAGGACAGGAGAACATGGTTGTACCTGGATAAGGAGCTGGCCCTTCATCCTCCGGCAAACTGGCCTCAAGGAACGTCTTACAGAGGCAACCAATGGGATCGAGCGGATGGCCAATCCACCCCTCCAGGTTGGTGAGAGTCGTACTGCCCTTCATCTGCAGTTCTGACAGGAGAAGATGAAAGTGGACATGAAACCTCTCATCACCACCTCCTATACACTAGTATTTTGAGTTACAGTCCCCCCGATGTCCCCACCGCTCCTTGGCATCACCCATCTGCCCACCTTTTCTCTGTTGTTTGAGCCCCTCCATCTGGTGTTGGCGTTGCAGCCGCATAGTGTTCACCACAGAGACTGCAAGCCTCAATGCTTGGACCGGGTACCCATGGGACCTCAGAGCGTCAACACGGGCACAAGCCACGGGGAAATGGTCACCTAACCAGAGGGGGCGGCCTTGTGGGTCATAGGACAGCTTATCCGTGCTGCTCTTCACACCCCCACCGGGAGCACAGGTCTCGCCGTTCAATACCCGTTGTAGGTGGGCGTCATTCCAACGTAGCTCCCCAGCTTTGAGAGCCCTGGAGAAGACGGTCTGTCGGGGCACATGGGCTGAGGACAAGATGATAAGGGCAGAATTAACTACACAATCCACAAAAAACCCTCTCCTAACCTTAACCATCCTCACCTTAACCCTCCCCCTTCTGCAGCCTAACCTTAACCCCCCCACCCCCTCTGCAGCCTAATCTTAGCCCTTTCCTAAACATCCTCATCCCACAGCCTAACTTTAACCCTCCCTTCTCCACAGCAAGGGCACTTTGTCAAAATAAGAGCATTCAAGCTACATTCTAAGTTCCCCAACATACGCAGACACGAGGAGAACATACAAACTCCACACAGATGAGGCCTAGTCCAGGGATCAAAATCATGACCTCATCGCTGACACAAGTGCTGCTCACTGGGCCACCTATGCTGCCCAGTGGACTGTATCTGTATGTTCCATAGCAGCGGCAACTACATCCCAAGAAGAGTTTATGCAACCATAGGTCAATAAGATCGAAAGACTCCTCTCCTCACCCAAACGTACCTTGGCTTCCGCTTGAGCTTTGAGGCAGAGTCTGTGCCCCAGGCCCATCCAGTGTGTAGTTGCCCTCCTCTAGAGGGCAGATGTCCATAGCGTTCCACCTCCGCAGTAATTCCAGCCAAGACTCCCGTTCCTCTGAGCGGCAATGAGGACTGAGCACCACACACACCCACAGGGCGCCTGGCAAGGAAAGAGAATTTATGAAGGTCTAAATGCAGATATTCTCCCACCAGTATTTTAGACCCAATGCGGCTAATTCAGGTTTACATTAGGACTCAGAGTTCCCCCGGCAGACCCGAGACAATCCTGCTTACCAGCTGATCAGCCTCACCTAATTCGTCCCATAGTTGGCGACATTTATCGGTCATGCCGGCTCCCTGCTGCCTCCACAGAGCCAGTCGCGGGTCTTCCAGAAACTGCTCCGTCATCAAGATGAGCATCCGAGCCCCGTTGGAATCGCGCATCCGCAGCATTTCCCGCACCTAGAGACAAACGACAGAGAAAATAAGGGACACAGAACAGACCGCGATAACTCGTTACATACGGGATCCAGATGGAACAGCAACGGCCATTTTCTGCATGCGGTGTGTGGAAACTGGCTACGTTTTTCATATGCGCACGCCATGGACGGATTTGGGCCCTCAAGACCCAAGTTTCTGAGCCGGAAGACGGAGCAGCGTGCTTATAGCATGTCCACATGGTGAGAAGGTCGCCAGTTTTTTAATCTTGGCTTAACCCTTATGTACAATCCATATTCACGCACCAACCCCAATTTATAAAAGGGCCAGCGTGTAAATGTTAAGGTGGCTGGCAGAAAGTCTTAGATGCAAGGGGCATGTCCTCTCCTCGCATGGCTTCCCCATCGAGGTCCTCTGAAGGCAGATGTTCACAAGCATGAGACTGTCTTAGGATCAGGTCCTGCATTATTTGTGATTGGTCATGGGAGATACTTCTACAAAGCAGGGGCTTTTCAGCAGATCATCTTCCCAATCACACAATCCAGATAACTTACCAGTGTGTACTGTCCACAGATCTCCTAACAGATATCTTTCCATGGTTGATCTGGAATATTAGGAGCTCCAAAAGATCAAATTAAAAAGATCACAGAATGCTTCCAGAAGACGAATGAGCATCTTTGCACAGTACACCGGCGAGATATCTGGTCTTTTGATTGGTTGATTGGAAAGTTGGTCTTTTGAAGACGCCCCCAGCCATAGTTTATAACATTCCAGTCAATGTTCATTGATCAGAGAAGCTTTGAACCGTCTGCTAAAACTCTCCAAACCTTCTTTACATTTGTATTTTTTTTACCTTGCTAAACATGGACTGCAGCTGCTTGCTGGCCCCGTAGTATCCTCCGTTGGACAGAAGCTGTTTCACTTGCTCTTGAATCTGCTCTTCGTCCAGATGCCAACAGTTGTCATCCTCTCTCCCGGCACCAGCGGTGGGATCAGGTGCGCCTGAAAACCAAAGACAATATTAGGGTATAAAGCAACACTAGAGACTGCTGCGTATTGAAAAATAAAAAATAAAAAAAACTCTTAAAAACTCTGAAATCATAGAAAGCTTTCTAGTATACAGCAGTTTTCAGAGATGTTACAAGAATTTAATTTAAGAAGAATATATTCTTAGGGTCAGATTTATTAAGCTGCAGGTTTGGAAAAGGGGAAATGTTGTCCATAGCAACCAATCACATTCTAGCTGACATTCTCTGGTATGTAATAGGAAAGAGAGCTGCAATGCTTAGTAAATCTGGCTCTTAGAGTGTAATTCAGGTCAGTTACGTTGACTCCGGTGTGTCTAATATTTGTATCTGGACAAACTTACAGGAGTACATAGGACACATTGTAAAAAACAAACAAACAAGAAAAAAACACTACCACGCTTGCTGTTAAGACAGGAGTGTATCATATTGGATACAGACCAACAATATTTGTAAACAAGATACACAGAGATGGCAATTAATATTCAGAGGTGTTTGTATCCCATAAGATGTATTTGTGTCAGGAAAATGTGCATCACTCGTTATGATGAGCAAGAACACATGTAAATGCAGTTTTAAGACTAGAGGTTTGATCAAGGTTCAACCAATTTCAGAAGCTTCTTAGGTGTGAATACGGCTGAAGCTCCCCATAGGTACTGAATTTGGACCTGGCACCCAGACATTTTTCTAACCAAGTCTTATATCCCAGAAAGAATTAGAAGAGACCCCAGTGGCGATTATACACATCCCCAGCAGATGGCGCTAGACAGGGCCCTATCACAGAGAGCCAGCACACTGCAGAGGAGGGATGAGGAAGAGAGAAGACTTCAATAGGTAAGTGGACACAGGGGATCTGGAGACAAATAAGCAACCATGCGCCACTCTTACCGTGCACCCTGTTAATCTCTGATCCTAACTGCAGTATCTCGTCCGCCAGCCGTTGCGCGGTCGGTAACACTTCCGTGTGGTGCTCGCTGATGCAACCATGCGCCACTCTTACCGTGCACCCTGTTAATCTCTGATCCTAACTGCAGTATCTCGTCCGCCAGCCGTTGCGCGGTCGGTAAAACTTCCGTGTGGTGCTCGCTGATCAGATACTGCACAAACTTCTGCAGCTGGTCCCTGTTCATCTGCGAGAGCGTCTCCGATATGGGAAGACGCAGCTCCACGCCCCGAGCCCGCCGGATGCGGTGCAGGGATAGCGCCACCACATGGGCACAGTAGAAGATGTCCCTGTTCTCACAGCCGCAGCTGACGGACGTGATTTTGCACCGGTCAAAACTGATGGATACTTGGTAAGTCCTTTCCGGCTCGCCTGGTTCTGTGACCGAGCCGCTGAGGTGAAAACCTGGAGACGAGAGAAATGAACATTAAAACAAAGATACAAAAGCAAAACAAAAAAAATGATAAGGTATATTAAGAAAAACAAAAAAATCATAAAAAATATATATATAATAACAATAATAATAATAATAATAATAATAATGATATAAAAGGCTTTTTTTTCGATTTTCATGCATTCAGAAACATGCGCAAAATATTCAGAGGGACCGGTATCTAAAGCAGCTACAGTTAGATTTATAACCATAGACAAAAATAAATCAATAAAAAGGGATTCAGAAGTCTAGATCCAGGTCAAAAGGCAGCACAAACAGTTATCGGAGCCAATATTCACACTATAACAGGATGCCCGGGACTGGAGAGATCATCCTAGAGATGCACAGGACACAAGGAAAGAGGCTTCTGCTGGGGAGATCAATGGAAGAGACATAACTGGAAAAAAGCAGGAGGGGTGATAGAGTCTATGCACTGGGTGCGAGTCTATGGACTGGGTGCGAGTCTATGGACTGGGTGCGAGTCTATGCACCGGATTCACACCTAAGAAGTTCCAGTTTCTCTGGTGAGTGATTGTAGGAATTTAAATACGGCGCATACGTAGTAGCACATTCACGCAATCTATGTACCGGTTAGGTGTGTAGATTGTCCCCCTGCGGTCTTTAGAGACGGCACGGAGTGGTTTAGTAAGAAAAGGCGGCGTGATGCCGGCTCGGGGAGTGTTTAGGTAGAAGTGGGAGGAGGAAGGGATTTAGATTAGCCGAGGAGGATACATTCTCCGTGGGCAGTTTCCTCCTATGCGCGGTTAGTTAAGATAGTCCTATGGCAAACCTAAACCGCCATAAGGTACCTAAAAAAAGGGGGCGGGTTATGTCCGCACCTAACTCACTCTTTGGGCCAATCACGTTCGCACATCGCGATAGATGGGGAAAAGCTCGCCGTGCGCTTTTTCCCCGTCTATTACGGTAGCTGATTTTTATGTCTCTACGAGGTGCGAATGAAAAAAAAAAAACCCACACTGCAAATAATATGAGGCGTGAGGCGAATGGAGTCAGACCCTTAGTTGTGAATACAGTCCTCTATCTCTATCTCTCTCTCCCTGACAATTACGTACATACATCTGCTCAGAACGCGTAACAAAGCTGCTGATACAACGCATGATCATCGCGACGACTGGCGGCTTCTCTCATTATTTACACAGAACGGATTTGTCGGAATCCGAGCAAAATTACCCTGACCGGCGTGAGCCAATCCTGTTTGTTTATCCGATTATCCGGACCAGTTGACACATTGCTGACACATCGTACCAGGGTATGGTCGGCTTTACACTTTATGAACACAGAGGAATCAGCGTCTCCTATACAGGAACGGGAAGGGGGGGGGGTAGAAGGACATAAAGAAGTCTCTGCTTCCCATCTGTTCTGCTCATAAAAGGGGAGGGGCCAGACAACTAGGACACCAGCGTTTACTCTCACATCAGCTATAAACAGCGCAACTAAATATCCCACGGAAATAAATCAAATGAGATCTCCTAATGATATTTTATAGACTTAAAAATAAAAATGAATTGCAGCCATCAAATACAATTTTCCCAGTGGTCACAACATCCAAACAGTGTGTCTGCAATATCATTTTGCAATCACTTAAGACATGCTGACGTATTCATTATATTTTCTGTAATCGTTAAAAATTCTCTTAAAACTTTGCAGCCACCAAGGAAGAGAAATTTTTGTAAAATTCTATGTAGACGTAGGCGGTTTTTTTTGGTTTTTGTGGGGGCTTTTTTTGTCTTTTGTTTGCTATATCTGACCAACAACAATTTTAAAGAATTTGTACAACATTTTCTGGGCCTTGGTGGCTGCAAATAACTTAGCTTCATGATGTTCTAAGTCGCGAGAAGCCGAGTATTTTAACTTATTTAAAAATATCAAATTTTGTACAAATTCTTTAAAATTGTTGGAACAGAGCGTGTAGGAGAAAATAAATGTTGTTGGTCGAATATAGCAAACAAAAGACAAAAATAAAACAAAAAAACCACCATGCCTACATAGAATACTACAATACATACAAATGTATATTCACCCCCGTCCTATAGAGCACAATATACATTACAGTGTAACCCAACTCATGCAGTGAGTTGTTCACACAGCCCTGAATAAAGGCCATTCATGAGCAGCAGTCTGTCCCAGGTCTCCCCGGGCCAGGACATGTGTGGGATTCTGTGACGCTTGATGCCTGACATTGTCTTCGTCACGCGCCTCAGGCCTCTCTCTCTCTCTCTCTCTCAATGACACTTTTATCTGCTGTGTACAAAATACAATCGCACAGAGGGAGTAGGTCCCTAGGGCCATCATGGGGGGGGAACACAAAAAACAAACCAAAAAGAGAATAAAAAGCTATTAGCTATTCAAGTGTGACGTCCTCATCAAACAGAGGAATTAAAAGATATAATTAAATTTAAATAAAATACCACAAAGGGGTGGACCCAGAACCAAGAACGCTAGCCGGAGACAAAAATCGCTATTTTGCATGTACTACGCGTCCGCGCAGCAGACACATAACTCTGAACGTACGTATTAGACTACTATTAACAGCGTAACTATGAACGATGGGGCGTCACAGCCATATGACACCCGGAATCACGCTCCGGAGGCGGGGTGAGGCATTTAGATCGTACAGTATGGGCGCACTTAGCAGCGTAAGTACGGGCAGCCATTACGGCCGACAGGAGTTACGCTTGGAAAAGTTAAGGTAGGGTTTGGAAAGCGTAAATCAGCTAAACTACGTACGGCCGAAGGGAGTGTCTAGTAAATACGCTACGCTAGGAAACGGAATGAAAACGTAGCTCAGAATCTGGCCTAAAGAGAGTAGAGACCTCATGAACACCAAAAAAACTTTATTGTTCGTTAACGAACACCGGCTAAAATATTCCTCTCATGGGAATCGTACCAACAAATAACATCATAACATTACTATAGGTCTGTTTGAACAGACGCAGCTCCTGGGATAATACACTGTCCATACCTAAAAACCCAGATCACCTGTGCTGCTGCTCCTGTACAGCCTGGGCACATGCACGGGCATGTTGGCAAATGCCCGTTCTACGACACAGCACGACAAGCCTGTACAAGATGTTGCTCTCAGGCCACTGACTCAGACGGGGACAAAGGCGACAACATCTCAGAGGTGGCGTGAGCAGCGTCACCAACTGTCACCGCTCTTGCAGGTCCACGCACGCAGCCTCAGCTGTCAGGTCAG
>WWET01005124.1:61430-76011 GCA_011038615.1 Limnodynastes dumerilii
TGTTAGGGTTAGGGTAGTGAGAGGGGAGGGTTAGGGTTAGAATTAGGGAAAGGAGTGGGGGGGACTATTTTTTCTTACCATTTCGGAGCATGGAGCTTTCGGTGCTCTGTGGATCGATTGCTATGCCTCATCCAGGCATAAGCAATCGAAATCCCAGCCAGTTCGCAACTGGCTGGGAGGAAACGGCCCTTTTCATATCGTCCGTTCTGACCGGAGCCCCAAACCCGTTCATTATAGATGTATAAATAAATTAAACTCTGATACTGAATTTTTTTCTGGCTCCACACGTCAGGACCCAAATGACGGGGGAGTTACCGCAATGTGCTATTGGTAAAGGAGAGATTACAGTGTAATTGGGTAATGGCCGTCTTACAGAGACAAATAGGAATGTAATTAGGACTTTAAAAAGCAGGGCTGGTCACAGTGACAAGTGACTGCAGGCTCTGCAGGGAGTCATATGCTATAATATTAATCTCTTCTAAGAGGCAACATATCTGTATGCATCATATTGTATATTATACACAGTACTGCTCCATCCAGCATGTGTGATAACCCTCAGCCGGTATCCTTGCATGCAATCTGTGGCTGGGTGTGTATTGCATTAGCCAGCATGCAGGGAGCAGGCTCTCCAGGTAGCCACAGTGATGTGTATTTGCCTAGAGTACACACTTCAGCAAGGCAGCAGGGGGTGTCACATCAGAGAGGCGTTAAACCCTGTGACCATGTCCCCTGGAGAACATTACACAGATCCTTCCCATAGGCTGCTTGCTGGTACTTGTAGTGCGGTTACACTAAACTTTTTTTTTTTTTAGCAAATACTATTGATTTTCCAAATCTATTGACAATTTTTGTCACAAATACAGATAATCATTTACATTAAGTGCAGAAAAGAAAGAAAATGACTTACGGTAATTTATGATTGTTTCATTTTCCCTCACACAGGGCCGCCCTCAGGGGGGGGCAGCTGGGACTACTGTCTCGGGCCCGGAACTGATGGGGGCCCGTCGATACTTACCTAGCTATCCAGAGCTATTTAGTAGCCGGCCAATGCTAAAGCATGTCTGCCGGGCCCTGCACCTATGTGACATCATCAATTACGTCACATGGGACGGAGCCCCGCATGTGATGACGGCGGCCCTGCCCACACATATCCAAAAAGGACTGGGTCCAGACTGATGCTGGATCTCCCCTCCTTCGTATGGTGATATGGAGCTATCTTATAATGCTTGCGCCATTCTCACTTCAAATGGGGATGATACAGAAGTCTAGATTGAATGGAGGCGATTTCCGTCCCCTTCTTCAATAATGATATTAACGACACTTTGGAACCAAAGCATCCAGCTCCGTCCTGGGAATGTGCCGCTTGCAAATGTGCTTTAGCAAAAAAGTGCTTGTTTTTTCCGATCCAAAGTCTGGATCCTGTCCATAGTACTTTACAAGCGGTGGTTTTGTGTGTGTGTGTGTGTGTGTGTGTGGGGGGGGGGGGGGAGTATTTTGGGGGGGGTAATACTTTGGTGCACAGGCCGCAACATGGATTTTGCAACAATATTGACATTTTTGCATTGAAATATAAATCTAGATTCCGTTTTGGAATGTTAAGCTGGGTATACACTACGTTTTGTTTCTCACGATCCAATTTCTTTAACGATTTCTGTAAAAACAGGCTCCTACGATTTTTCTGCCAATGCATCGTTCATCTGGCAAATGAAGTTGTCTATAAAATGTCTTTAAACGATCATACAAGCGATTCAACGATATCGTTTGATTGTGCATGCCTAAACACTTCAACTCATATTGTGTGAAACGGTTATGTAATCGTTTGATTGGAACGATTATCGTTTGAAAAAAGTGTAGTGTTTACCCACCTTTAGATGGGTGTGGGTCCCCGCAAAGAATGGCCCTATTTCGATAGGGCCGTTTCTCAAACGCATTTCGATTGCTTATTCCTCGAAAAGGCATAACAATCGTTCCCTGGAGCACCGAACACGGTTTTCCGAAAGGTGAGTGGCTAAACTAACTTCAACTCTCCCCTTCCATTACCCTAACCCTCCCTTCTCCCTAGCCTGACCCTAATACTCCCTGCTCTGTAGCCTAACTCTAAGACTCCCCTCCCCGCAGTCTGACCCTAACCCTCCTCTTCTATGGTCCTCCCTTCCTAATCGCTAAACCCTTCCACGCCTTCCCCCAAAACTAAAATTCCCCGGAGAGGTTACATAAATAGAGACAGCCGTAAAGCAACTTTCGTCTGTCTCTATTTCGCAAAGCGGGTCATCGGACCGGAGACTGCAACCGCTTAAGACACGGTGTCCTCTGTCTGTGATTATATGGTACCATTATGGTCATGTCAGGTCTGCGTTTATGTGTTTCAGGTTTAAACGTCACCACACAAAGGAGGCAGCCATTTTGTGGGGGCCTAAACCAATATTCCGGAGAGTTCAGCCTAATCCTCATCTCATCAGGAACTCCACAAAATGGCTGCCTCCAGCAAATAAAGATAAAGACGCTTCGGTGTCAATCACAGGGGAGATAACAGCACGGCGTTCTGGGCAGGATGCTGAAATCGACACGAGTGTTTAAAGTGAATTAGGAATTCAGTGATATCTCTATAGAGTGGGAATTCAATATGGCTGCACTTCTAAGCACTGGAGTGGAGAGCTTGCGGGCTGTGCATGACACAGGATATGGGAGTGCTGCACTAAAGACCCCTCTTTAGGGAATAATAGATAGAGCTTTGATTCATTTACATGACAAGCCCCGAAGGTTCAATGGAAAATTCACATACAAACTCATTGTCCCACCTTCCTTTTGTGCTGCTTAATTAATCACTTTATCTGAAGGCAGACATCACACACAATACACAAACACATGTGTACGGAGATACACAAAAACCCACACTGAGAAAGAGTGAGCAGAATAAACACTATTTCTAAGACCAAGGGATGACTTCCTTCTACAGGCTCCTCGTTCTGTCCATTGTTACACTGGTATTTCAATGTATTTGCTGTCTGAACCTTCCACACCGATTTTAATAAAAAATAAACAGTTCATTTTACACCCCTATCTAGTCTTTTTAAGAGATGCGCTTGGCCTGGGAAAAGACCGACTGGGACCTTTATCTACGATTTTTATTTATTTCTTCGTCCCTTGGGTGGAATTAATGTATGTAGGGCAAATACAGGAAAAGATTAAGGAGACCTTCTAGATGATAAGGGACTGATGTCTATGGCTTCTTAATCTGAAAACCCAACAAGGATCCTATATGTTTGTTTGCAATCCACCCCCCTTTCCTGGCCCAGCCTCCAAGCCAAAACAACCCAAAAAAATGGCTTTACCGTGATTAGACCCATCTGTTATGTCAAAGGTTATCTGTTGCACCAATTGTGGGGTTAAGCCAGCTTGAAATACCCAAAAGCTCATTTTAAAGCGGGTCCCTACGTTACATACACATATCACCTAGCAGCAATATCTATATACACAGATATTGTGCTACAGCAGAAAGATAAATCCTGCTGAGGTGACAATGCTCTGGGTAATGCCACCGGCCCCAAGCATGTAAAGTAATGAGAACTGCACCCCATTCAAGCGGAACACAATAAGATCACCATTGTCCCCGGGAGACAATAAAGGACATGACAACTGGCTGGGCAGATGATGCTATAGAAAAGTCTGTTGTGTGTCTCAGCCTGGAGGCTGCAAAGAAATTATATAAGATACAGGACTGTGGAAAGGATTCCAGGCAGGGTGTGATGTATACAGCCATAGGGGGGGCTTATGGCTCTCATTGACTGACAACTATTAAGCCTGGGACAAACAGGGGGAACCCTTGATCAGCCACCTCCCCCCCTCCCTTCCAACAATAAGCGCTTGGTACAGTCCAGCCCTATAATTCACAAAGCTTATGCAGTTGTAGCGTGATGGTTGCAGCGTCTCTTCAGCCAACGGCTAGAATTCAGAGCTTAGGACCGGATACAGAATTGCGCAAGGCAAGACGGTTACGCACTCAGCATGCTTAAGTACGAACATGGCGGTGACGCTACTCAGAATTACAGTAACCAACGCTGACAGCGGGACACGACGACCTGCTATGTGTACAGGGGACGTGGGGGAGGAATTTCAATCGAACAGTGACGGTTTGGCTAAGCCATTACGCTCAGGGGCATGTGCGCAAAAATTAACATAGGGTTCAGGGAACAGATATTTCATGTCCGCGCGGATGTGTGAGGATAGCGCACTCCCATCACATATACAGAACTTCCGCGCCATGAACCCTACGATAACTTTTGCGCACACGGCCCTCAGCGTGATGGGCTGGATCGTAATGGAATATATGATGACACGTAGCCTCTGCCGCGGAGACTTACAAGCGACGTGTCCTCAGTCTTTATAATGCTGCCTGCACTTATCACCTGGCAAATCCACCAGTTATACACACCTCGCTACAGGCAGATCTAAGGGTTAATGTCTTTCTGTGTTGGTGTCTGGGGTGTTTGTTACAGCTTGTAACACTTGAAGGATAACTGGTTTGGTATTACATATAAAAGCAGATTTCTTTGACTAAATGTACTGAATTTATTATAAATAGGAAAGGTAAAGTGTGGCTGTTGTGTCATTTGAGGGTCAAACCATGCAGAGGCTGACGCATTTCAGGTCACCCATCACTGTATTAAGCCATACGTCAGACAGTACATGTGAGATGCCATATTACACCTGAACTTGCTTTACAGTAAACCTGTGTACAGTCTAATCCAAATATCCAGCTGTTCAGACACTGAATAAATTCTGTAACCTCACACGACTGCCCGTTACACCCAATCCTGATGCCCTGATGGGGTCAAATGATTTTTAAACCTGGAGACCTGATCGCCAATCATTTGCCCATTTGAAGTGTGTATTATCTTGTCACTGCTTTGATCAGTCCTTCTCACAATTCTGACATCATGCAGCAGCAGCAGCAGCAGCTTTGAGGGTGGTCTGGCGAAGATTGAAAGTGTGTGTGTACGGTAAGGAGATCATTGGAACAGATAATGTCTCATGGATTGGGTGCTGCATCTGCTGTAACATTGGACAAGTGTGTATCATTGATTGGGTGCTGCATCTGCTGTAACATTGTACAGTGTGTATCATGGACTGGGTGTAGTATTTGCTGTAACATTGGACAAGTGTGTATCATGGATTGGGTGTTGCATCTGCTGTAACATTGTACAATGTGTATCATGAATTGGGTACCTAATCTGCTGTAACATTGCACAGTGCGCATCATGGATTGGAGCTGGATCTGAAGAGTACGGGAGACCCAGCTTCACTCTTTTATTAGGAAATATAATTGAAGAATATTACAAAATTCTCTCAGCATCGATATAAAGAAAACCATACAAACAAATGTCAGTACCATCTCATCCCCAGCAGAGGGCCGAGAGTATGAGAGTCACGGTCACTGAGGACATACACAATAGACCATGAAATCCTGATTGTAAGGCAGAATCTATTGGGCTATTATTTTGTTTTTATTTTTGGGATTTTAATTCCTGCTTGAATATTCCACCCACTGCTGTCTGCCACATGTCTTCATTCATTCATAATGGCGTTCATATAACACAATACACAATAATAGCGTTCATATATCATCTGGAGACCTTATTGTGTAGCCGAGATGAGACTCTAACATAAATGCCATGTAACATCGAGTGCCTCCCTGAATGATACACACCCTGGGGGCTACATTTACAAAACTGTGAAAAAGGAAGAGTGGAGATGTTGCCCATAGCAACCAGATTCTAGCTGACATTGTCTAGTATGCAATAGGAAAGTGAGAGTTAGAATCTGATTGGTTGCTATGGGCAACATCTCCACTTTTCCTTTTCCACAGGTTAGTAAAACTAGATGTTTACAATAACCTCCAGAAAGCTGAAAAAATAATCATTATGATGAATTATTATATACAGACTGCCCGTAGATGAGATCCATTGAAGTCTATTCAATTATTTCTTCACACAAATAGTCCACTGGTCCCTTATTTTTATTATTTTTTTATGGTTTAGTACATCCTTATGTTTGTCCCAAGCATGTTTCAATCGCTCTACTGTGTTAGCCTCTACCACCTCCGATGGGAGCTTATTACACTAATGCACTACCCCTTTAGTGAAGTAATGATTCCTTACATTTATCTAAGCCTGCTACCCTCCAGTGACCGTGTTGCCCACATGTTTGAATAATTCCCCCTCCTGCACCTGGTCACAACACTTGATATATGTGAAAGCTGCTATCATGTCCCCCCTGTCCCTTCTCTGCTTCAAGCTATACATGATTACATCCTCTAGTCTCTCTTCGTATGTGTGAACCATTTTAGTTGCTCTTCTTTGCACAGTCTCTAATGTATTTATATCTTTCTGGAAAGATGGCCTCCAGAACGGAACACGAGGCTGCACCAATGACCTATAAAGTGAAATTACTACTTCCCTCTTACTACTACTACTACCACTACCACTACTACTACTACTTCCCTTCCCAATGCAACCAAACTTCATTTTCCCATATGCCAAACACATCAAAAGGTACATCAAACAATAGCTGAACCACTATCCCTATACATGCAACCAATCATTTCCCTGCAAAATAGTGACATCACACACACGACATCAATTCAACCAATAAAATGGCTGCCTCCTTTCTCTCTAGGTGACATTCACAGTGTCATCAATTGTATATATAACCAGGGTCTGAAATTTAGCGTTATAGTTTTTTATTTATGGAACTATACTGGACTTGATTCACAATCATTGATATCAGTTACAGAGGTTCAATGCTAATTGCTCTATTATGTAACCAGTGTCACTTTGTACACAAGCCAAAAACAAGTCTTTGTCATATCACTGAGTGACAAGGGATTCAGTGTCACCACTATCACCCTGGTGAGACATTAGCCCTATTCATTGCATCTCTTCACTGATTAGGTTCATTGTGACTTTTTGTCCCCAAGAGCTCACAATCCACAAAGACGGAACAGCAAAAAAACCTTATCCCCATTTGTAACGCAGCAGATGGAGATCTTAAGAGGTTACAAATTTTATTAAAATTCCAATGGACAAATAATGTATGTACAAAGGACCCCGTGCTATACACACACACCATATGTGACTCTCGCTAAGAGAATCCTTCACCCTGTGGTCGACGACTCTCGGCTTAGGACTTGGAATTACCAGCAGGGGCGCCCTTCCCCTTCTTCTCCTGTTGGGGGGCCTTCAGCAAAGCAAGTTTTTTGGGCATGTTGGCACTGGCCCTCATAGTGACGTCATGTTCAATCTTATTTCGGATCTGGATTTCCAAACTCTGCATTAAAGGAGAACAAGATGGCTGCATTATACAGATGGATTATTTATTTTCATAGACACCATGACAGAGGAATGAAATATAGACATATCACTGATAATAGTGCAATTACAGCATGTACATATGTATTCATTCTGAAAAACGATTTTATTTATATTTTAAACCTCTCACCACATTATTGTCACCGTACGATACAACTAAATGTTCTTCCTACTAAAAACAAAGGGGCTGAGCCAGAGGTTGAGAATAAAGATGGACATTCACTAGAGCAATTATTGGTCAGATCATCCAGTGATCGTGTGATTGGACCTATAATCACTGTAGTGTATGGCCAGAAATTTGTTTTATATATCTAACAGCAATAAAACACCCCTAAAAACCACTTGGGTCCGATAATTTTATCTTATGGCATGTTTAAAACATATCGGACCCAAGTTGGTGATTTCCTTCTACCTCCTGGGCGGTGTTTCTTGTTATTAGCAAGTACAGCAGTAATAAAATAATGAAAGAGGAGGCTCAGCCAATCAGGACATAGACTAACAGGAAAAGGCCCTTTGCAGCCAATCAGCTGCAAGGGCCACCTGTCAATCTAAACAGCACCTCCCTCTGCTGACAGGATTGTCAGTCCCAGTAGGAGACGAGACTGACGCCGATATTGTAGGCCCAGGATCCTGGGTCCCTGGTGGCAGCTGGGACCATAAAACTACCCATATTCCTGAATCCTGAGCAGGAAACTCTAATGGGGGAGCAAAATATAAAATAAGGTAAAAGTAATAGCGCTCAAAATAATCTCAGTGGGAAGTGCCAGGGAGGAAAAATAAATAAATGTTCAAACAAATGGTAGTGGATTACCAAAGATAAAAACAATATAATAAATGTTCAATTAAGATCCATGGTAAGTGTGTTCCGATGTGTAGATAAAATGCCTGCAATGTCACCCTTTCCCCAATGGGGGGCGCAAAACGGGAGACAAAGATAAAACAGAACAATTTATTAGTAAAAATCTACATACATAAAAACACAAAAAAAGGAACTGGGGGTCATACCAGGAAGGTGTTAGGGCAGGAGATGAAGAGGGACTGATTCCTGATGTTGCTAGGGTACCGTGAGGATCAAGTAACCACTCTGAAGTCTCTGCTGTCCTGGTGTGAGATCCTCGTTCCGTGCTGCCAGGAAAAGGCCCTTTGCAGCCAATCAGCTGCAAGGGCCACCTGTCAATCTAAACAGCACCTCCCTCTGCTGACAGGATTGTCAGTCCCAGTAGGAGATGAGACTGACGCCGATATTGTAGACCCAGGATCCTGGGTCCCTGGTGGCAGCTGGGACCATGAAACTACCCATATTCCTGAATCCTGAGCAGGAAACTCTAATGGGGGAGCAGCTGGATCTCAGAACCGCCGCCACCATTTTCCTCCAAAGCTCACATTAGTGGGAGAGTTAATTACATTTTTGACCAAATAAAGCTAACAATTTTGTATGACCCTCGAATTATGTTATAAATAGCCAAACGGCCTTAGACAGAAAAAAACATTCTCAACTTGCCCAACTTTATTCACAAACTCTGGAACAGCCACAAACACACAACTAGCTAGTAAGAGCCTGGAGCGGCTGATAACAGTGGACAATAGCTCACTGTCCACTAACTGTAAATGTAATATTGGATTTAGACCAGCCACTAATAGCCTGTAATGCAGTCATGAGAAGCAGAAGGTCCTTCACCAGCAACCTTATGATCATTGATACCAGATTTTTTTGGTTATAGCTTGTAACACTTGCTTAATACACCTGTTGGTATGGTGATACATAAAGGTTTCTCCTTTTAACTTATTACCAACAGTAAGGTTGATGTGTAACCCTTTGGATGAACAGAATACGCTGCCCTGGAAGTGTATCAGGTAAAAATCATTCGTTTTAATGGAGTTATATATCGGACAATAAATGACGTTCAGTTCGAAAGGAGCTTACAAACTAAGGTTCACTTTGTCAGCAGCCAATTAACCTACCGGCATGTGTTTGCAGACACGGGATAACATACAAACCACAGACAGATAAGAATTGCTGTGAGGCAGCAGTGCTAACCACTTGAGCCACCATGCTGCCCTAAATCCAACTTTTGACTTATGCAATGGGACCTACTGAACACCATATGGAAATTAACAGAAGATAAAGGACCTTGTCTTTTACAAGGTAAATGTGCATCAGAATCAGGTGTTGAATTATGGGACTCACCTTCTTCAGCTTCTGTTGGTGTATTACACTAGTCTTCTTAGGAGCAATTGTCCGCGCTGTAAAAAAAGAATAGATTTTTTTTGTTTTTATCCTGAATACGTCACGTTAACATGTGAATTCAGATACCACAACACAAAGAACGGTTGTAAGCATTGTCATTGCATTGTCCCTATGCTACTATTCATATATCTACAAAGTTCCTATTCTCTAGTTAGGTTGATGTTGGTATCATAGGTTGTATCAACTGGTTAGTTCATTGTTTTTTTTGTTTATTCCTCAAAAATGACACATCATTTTTGAAAACTTAGTGTAAACAGAAGGACATCTTAAAACAAAAGATCAAACAGGGTATGAGATCCCCTTAGCTTTAAAAAGATAAAGAACACCAAAAATAAACCCGATTAGACAGCCCAACTGTTCTTGTCCCGTCATATTCAATGTCTGTTATTTTTTTATTTAAACTCTAATTTAGAGTTGAACTACAATATATAACCTCTCAACCCATCCCGTTTGCACATTTTAAAATATGCTGCACTTTAGACTATTAGGGGGCAAACGCAACCGAGCACAATGTGCCTCCAGGGGACAGATTTCCAAACCTGCAGCTTAGTAAAAGTGGAGATGTTGCCCATAGCAACCAATCAGATTCTAGCTCTCACTTTTCTATTACATACTAGAGAATATCAGCTAGAATCTGATTGGTTGCTATGGACAACATCTCCACTTTTCCAAACCCGCATTTTAGTAAATCTGGCCCCAGAATGGCACATTGCACAAATTAACATCACAGATTTTATCTCGCACCCCATAGAGGTGTAAGAAAAAACCTGTGATGTTCAGCGGCCCCCAACAGATGGGAATATGTTAATTTTGAGTCAAATCCCAGTGTTGCAGTCAATTGAATCTTATATAATCCCTTATAATAATAAAAACCTGAATGAACCCTTTTAAGTCCTGGGTAAACCTTCTATATTTGTAAAGTAAATGAAGGCACTCACTTCTTCACTGCATTTATTTTGAAGCAGCACAAGGAGCCAGTATTTATCTATCAGTGTGAGTGCCAGTTTTCCCTGCATTATCTTTACTGAATGTTAATTTTTAACCCTTCAACCACTGAGCACCCCCAATTCTTAAGACTTCTAAAGTTTAACCATTTATTTTGAGGACTTCTTTTACTATCTATTTTGTACAACAAAAGATAATCCACCAGGATGACGGAATCAAATTCAGAGTGAGGATTGGCCCAGATGCAACTCCCCATAGGTGATGTCCTTTCTTTTTCTGAGTCAGAAGCAGAAGCCATCTTGTTTGACAATGATATAAAACAAGGCATTGCCTGGCACTCTAGATAGATATATATAATGCCCATAGGATCATGCGTGCAATAGAGCAACTATAATTTTATATATATATACACACACACACAATCCCTCTCACCTCCTTTCCTTGTGATTGCAGGCTTTTTCCCCGCATTATTTTTCTTGGCCTTCGCCTTCAGCTTCAGCGCCCCCTGAGCCATGACACACCGGAAGATAAACAGATAGACAGACACCAGCGGAGAATTACTCTCTTGCTTGAAATTGACCCCGTCGTCGCTCCGTACTCATGCGGCCGTCGGGAGCGGCCATTTTTATTGAGGCACCGGATATCCGTCTCCGCCATCTTGGTAATGGCACTGGGAAGTCAGTGAAAAGGGGACACAAAGTGACTGTCTGTAACTCTATGTGCAATTTTTATAGGCAATGTGCATGTGACTCACTGTTCTGTAATTCAGCATTATTTATATGTTTTCGTGCATATCTACAGATTTTTTTTGTTAAAATAAAAATTTTTAAGTGTCTCATACACATATTATGTGCAGTCCTCATTCTATTTTAATTAATGAGTGTGTAATGATCTGGATCTGTGTATATAGCAATTTTGTGTCAAGTATAATTCTGATTTTCTATGCTTATTCCTCATGCATACAGACCCTCTGTCATTACATGACCCCTTCCATTAGGTACACAATAATCCGCTCCTGATGTTCCAGCTGTCACTCATCTGGTTTTATGAATTAACTGATATTTGAAAACCCTTTTTCGCTTTTAAAGGTGGTTACCATAGTAACTGACAGTTGAGCATGCCAGAACAGAGTATCTTGTACCTTGTGGAATGGGTCATGTTGGAGGGTCTGTGCATATGGTCATACACGATTAGTGAGTATTTATCATTTTGCATAAGCTCTTTTCCTCTATGTATATGACAGTAGTGGTTTATAGGTGATCCCAGGGCTGGTATGATTTATATGTGTCTCTTTTATTGAATAAATGTATTGTTTTGAACTTATGAAGCCGTTTGGATGATACAGAGCCACTTCTCACAGCCTATATCTGTGACAATGGGGTAGATCCAGAACTATGTGTGCCGTACGTTTATTCGCGGAGCGTATTTTCGTGCACGTAAGTTCGCTACACTCCCCTTGGCACACCCCTTGCACGGACGTATTTTGTCAAGACACGCTTGCCAAACCCTACCTTAACTTTTGCCAACGTAACCGCAGTGATCCGCACACGTACGTATGGGCAACACGTATTTACGCAGCTAAGTACGCCCACACTTTAAATACAACCCATTTACGCAGCTAAGCACGCCCATACTGTACACTTTAAATACCACCCCCGCCTACTTCACGTATTTCACACGTATTTTCGAGTAACGTAAAATTGGCACGCTTACACGTAAGTATTTACGTGACACATACGTGAATGGCCCATACGTTCACAATTACGCTACGTGCATGTGCGTATTTTCTATGGTGCGCAGTGCGTTCTAAACTGCGATTTTACGTCTCCGCCACACGTAAATTCGCTTCGAAGCGTTGTTCTGGATCAGGCCCAATGTCTTTTCTTCTTCATGCTAAATGACTTTATCACTCGTAAGCCTAATTACCGCAGGATATTATGTCTTAGGATATTAAATCTATATGGAATGAAAAAAAGGATGTAAACAACAGAGGGCCTGATTTAGATTAAAGTGTGTTAGGGGACTTAAGCAAGTCTCTTGCATAAGTCCCCTGACAAGTAACATCAGTGCATGCGCACGCAAGATGTTACGTGTCCTAACTCCTAACTTAGTTCTGTACAGAAAGAAGAGCAAACAAACACTCAGCGCTAATAGATACTATGTATCTATAGAAGATTCACCAATATTGAAAAATAATACTTATTCGAGCAGTAGATATAGTAAAACAATATTAATATATCAAAAATAAAACAACATTAAATTTAAAAGCAAGAGGCACATATAAGCAAGTTGACAATATCAATATTGCACGGGTAGGTAATTGTAACCCGTTCTCTGGAGCTTATGAGTATCATTTATGGGCACTTGGTATAGTATGGAAACACTGTTGCAGCCATGTAGTTAATGTAGCCTTGATTGACAGACTCAAAATGGGATGGAAGGAGGATGGATGAATTCTCCAAGTATGAGACAATATAGGTGGTAAAATGTCTGTAGATAATAGCAAGTGTTGTTAAATATGAGAGACTGACGGGATGATGACCCGTTGCTTTGCTGCGGTATTAGGAAGGAGACTGTAATAGTGTTCCGAAAATGAACCTAGTGCCGTGGTGCAGATCGCACCTTATACTCACGGCTCCTGCCGACAGAGCAAGGTCCAGGGACAGGACAAGCACTCAGCTTGTTCCACGTGGCGATGGAGTAAACGGTAGAGCGGAGGCCACCCACTGAACACGGCAACGCGTGGACCGAAGACCTGCTGGGAGTCGGTATATCTGAAGGAAAGCTGAACACGTGCAATCAGGATTGTAGGCGTTCCATACAGAGGAAGTTCTGTGGAAGGGGCCGGCCCTTCACTTCCACATGAATAATCCACAGCAGACAGGCAGGGATAGGCATGTTAATGAAGCGCCGGGGGCGGAGAGCAGCAGTTCCGCATAGATCTGCGTTTGCTTGAACATATAAGTGTCCATAACACCATACGAAAGAGGGGAGTGACGGGGTGTGTGGTCTCCTCTTCCATGCTGACTTACAGATGTCCATGACACAGAGGTTGCACGAAGACCTGAATGAGGCCCAGAGTGAGGAATGTAGACAAGGGAAACATCCCTGGGATTCATATAGGGCGATATTGTTAATAGAACAATGCACAAGTAATCACATTGGATAGTTATGCAAACAATATTCAAGAAACCATCTGGAAGCTGCAATGTGTGGTTACTGTCTGTGCAGGTGCTGGCTGCCGACCTGTCTGCTTATGCCGCACGGTCTGTCCCATTGCCTGTAATCCAGCCGCGCACCCTCCCGTCTCTGCAACTACAGTGAAAGCAAAAAAGATGCCTTTCAGAGTTATAAGCAATCTCAGAGTAATGATGACAGGGAGGAGTGTTTTGCAAAACAGAAGGAGGCTAAAAAGGTTATCAGAGCAGCAAAGGCACAAACTGAAGAAAAACTGGCCCACTTGATACAAAAAGGGGACAAAAGATTTTTTAGGTATATAAATGAAAGGCTAAAAAATAAGGAGGGAATTGTAAGACTCAAAACTGAGAGTTGGATTCTTGTTGAGGGTGAAAGGGCTATGGCAGATCATCTTAACAAGTATTTCTGTTCAATATTCACAAAAGAAAGAGAAGGGGAAGGGACCACTATTAAATGGGAAGACTATTAATACAATGGGGGTAATTACTACTACTTTCACTGAGGAGCAGGTATTAAAAGAACTTTCAAAGCTGAAAGTGTACAAATCAATGGGACCAGATGGGATACATCCGAGGATACTAAAAGAGCTTAGAGGGGTGCTGGCAAAACCATTAACTGAATTATTCAATCAGTCACTAATAACTGGGGTAATTCCAGAGGACTGGAAAATAGCAAATGTCGTCCCTCTGCATAAAAGTGGAAGTAGGGAAGAAGCATCAAACTACCGACCAGTGAGTCTAACATCAATAGTAGGGAAATTGATGGAAAAACTGTTAAAGGAACAAATTGTACACTATCTTAAATCCAGTAACTTACAAGATCC
>WWET01005124.1:81091-99665 GCA_011038615.1 Limnodynastes dumerilii
TGGGGGGGAGCTGGAGACATGATGGGGATAGTGGGGTGGCTGGAGACATGATGGGGATACAGGGGGTACTGGAGACAGGATGGGAATACTGGGAGGGGGGGGACTGGAAACATGATGGGGATACTGGAAGGGAGGGAACTGGAGACATGATGGGGATACTGGGGGGGCTTGAGCCATGAATGCAGCGCCCGTGCACTAAACAGTCTCCCAGCCGGTCACCGGAAACGAATCACCCCTCACAGTTCGATCACCCTGGCAACCAGAGAAAGTCCGGCATCTGATTACCAACTACAAGACGATAAGCTCCTGGTGGGTTGCTAGGAGACCGGTGCGCACGCCGTGGCACAGGCAGTAGGGAATGAGATCACAACCCCGGTGCTACCAGACAACCATCACAATACATATAAGCACATATACATTAATGAGCAACAATTAAAAATAGAAAGATAGCAGATGTAACATTTCAACTGGCTAGTATCAAGGCATCAACAAAGATGGCGACACACACACACACACACACATATAAATCATATCATCATCATTTTACATATAGCAAGATGGCTTACAAAATATATAGCTATGTAGAGACGTCACATTGGTGAAAAGCTCTGACTCATACACCTTTCACATCACCACCAAATACCCGGGATTTTCACACAAAAAAACGGGTCTTGGCAAAATCCCGGGTATTTGGTGGTGAAAGGGGTACCTCCGGTTGACCTGGGTCGAAAGACCCGGGATTTAGACCCAGGAAAAAAGAAGGGTTTTTCTCGGGTCCTACCTAGGAAGAGTGGTGATGTGAAAAGTCCAGGGTTGTTTTCAACCCGGGTCTTTCACATTGCCTGTCGATTGGTGCAGATTTGTCTACTGTTGCTATGGCAACAGTAAACAAATCTGTTTTCAGCGTCGGATCTGTAAAAAACAACAACATTATTTGGTCACCATGGAAATGGGATTTCACAGGCTGCCCAAGGGTATAAATAAAGAGCTGTCATTAAATTCGGGATGAGGACATGATTTGCGGCGGGCCATAAGGTTTTTTATTTTTCAAAGACCTCCCCCACGGATTAAAAGCTTGGAAGATGGGATCCTAATCAAGATGGTAAGTACTTCTTTTTATTATTTTTATGCCATTTTTTATGCATTTATTTTATGTTTTTTATAGTTAGCGGTAATTTTTTTTAATTATTATTATTATTTGGGGTATTAAGTAATCATTGTTTATTTATAGGGGAGCATTAAATGTTAAGTCTTTTTTTAATGGTAGGGACCGGCCCTATAGTAGCTAGGAAGGGTATTAATTTGTGTTTTGTTGTAACGGATGACAGGGCATGCTGGCAATTGTGGTTCTCCAAGCGCTAGCATGCCCTGCCATTCTTGGGAATGCTGATGATTGTAGCACTACAAGCATCAGCATGCTCTGCAGCGTTTAAAATCCACTAAAACCCGGGAAATTCCTGGTGATCTGAAAGGGTCAGACCCAGGAATTTCCCGGGCTTTTGTGGCTTTATGTTTGTGCCCCGGCATTTCCACCAGGAAAAACTCGGGTTGAAAGACTTGGGTTTTTTACCAGTGGTGATGTGAAAGTGGTATCAGTCACTGGAACTGATTGAAATCATCAATCAGTTGTGGATGGTGTGTCGGCGCCATCTAGTGGTGGAAGATATTTATATTCATATTCTATCATGTTATAAAGACTCCAATATTATATCAAGAGAAATGAGCATATTACCAGGGGCGGGCTTTAAAATATTAGCCTGGGTGGCTAAACTTGACTACCAGACTCAGGGCTAATTTTGCAGCTGCATCACTTGTAATGTGGCCATATTCTTTGCAGAAACACTGTTTGGTTATTATTATTATTATTACCGTTTATTTATAAGGCGCCACACAGTATCCGTAGCGCCATACAGAGGCAATAGCAAACACAATAGTTACATATACAATACAATACAATTATTAACAAAGAGTATAAAAACAGGAATAAGGAATTCAATACATGTACAAAGCAAAATTAAAATAAAGTACAAAAAAAAACCCAAAAAACCCCAGAACAATATGTAAGGAGAATAAAGATGCTAGATATGTGTGTAGAAGCAGGTGAATAAGGACAAAGATAGACAGTAGTGAAAAAGAGAAAAAGGTGGGAAGTAATGAGGAAACTGATGCATCTGTACAAGTAGTCCTGTGTCCTGATTTCTTGAATGGCTGCATCATGCATAATACAAGTCATGTAGGCCTGCCTCATGGGATCCCCACTGTTTAGTGCTGTTATACATGATGTTGTAATTCAGGGTGGTGTTGCTGGAAGCCACTAAATGCCACAAATGTAAATTGCAGCATTGTGGCACCACCTCCTACGTCAAAATGCTGATTTATAGGCTTGTGGATTGTGGGTGGAGCTTGATGAGAGGATTCAAGTATGGACCAATGGTGTTCCAATATTCTAAATTATATCATTATTACATCTTGTGTGCTGAGGTCATGGGTTCGATTCCTAGGCTAGGCCTTATCTGTGTGGAGTTCTCCCTTGATCCTAAATTTACCCTAGTCTGTGTGTTTGAATGTGTTTGGGACCTTAGAACTTTGTTTTTTCCCTTAGAGTGTAGCTCCAACGGGGCAGGGATTGATGTGAATCGGAAATATTCTCTGTAAAGCACTGCAGAAAATTTGTAATGCTATATTAATAAGACAGTGAAATATGTATAGTAATCCCTATCTGTGTGTGATAGACTACTGGTATACAGCAAACTATGGGGATAAAATGTTGTAAAGTGAATTCCTAATTCAATACAGTTCAATTCAAACCATAAAGTATAAAAAATAAACAAAAAATAATAATGATATTTCTGGTTATTAATGTTGTAGTATTTTTTGCGAACCTCAAAGAAAGGAATGTCCAATCGCAAGTTGTGTTCCAACGCACAAAAAGATTTTACCAAAAGAAGAACATTAACATGGTAACATCAACAACACAGCCAAAACACAGTTTCGTCTCACCAATTAACGCAGGTACAGTCTGTATCCCAGATTTCAGCCTAGAAACCTGTGACTGTATTACATTAACCCTGCTTTTATCACACGCAGGACAAAGAATCATGTCACAGCTGTCCACTCCGATGGGTGAAGCTTCCAATTCTTGTCCTGACTGATTCTTCCTCAGCCCCTCTGCAATTTGTCCTGAGGCTTAATTTATACTTTCATTGAACTAACTTAACTGCAAACATTTGTAGAAATACCTATCTAAGTTCATAATATATGAGTGCAACTAGTGACAGTTTCATAACATACATCATAACTTGTACAATGTCATAAGCTTTTAAATGAATCTAAATACAATTCTGTTCTCATGTTCAACGGTTGATGAGTGAATATCTTTGGTTTGCAGTCTCCCAGGGATGAGAAAGCGTGCAAACATATGCCTGTGCATGCGTTCTGTTGAAATGAGAGCAATAGATATTAGAGCAGTGCTCCTCAACCTTTATTCACCCTCAGCGCACCTAAGCCCTTCCCAGAATTCCACACCAAGAGCAAAAATATACAAAAATCAGGAATTACAAAGTACAGACACAAAAATTACATTTAATTGTTATTTTTTATTTGATAAATTTAACATTGCAGCTAATAATATTTTTTTCCTTATAACTAAAATTAACCATGTTAGCTTTTAACTATGACTATTATTAACTTTTAACTACAAATTTTAATCAACCCCCTTGATTATCACACTTCAACTGTTACCACCACTGTGCCTCTTGAACTGTTACCCCTTCATCACACACTGTTTCCCTTCACCATACACACACTGTGCCCCTTCACCATACACACACTGTGCCCCTTCACCATACACACACTGTGCCCCTTCACCATACACACACTGTGCCCCTTCACCATACACACACTGTGCCCCTTCACCATACACACACTGTGCCCCTTCACCATACACACACTGTGCCCCTTCACCATACACACACTGTGCCCCTTCACCATACACACACTGTGCCCCTTCACCATACACACACTGTGCCCCTTCACCATATACACACTGTGCCCCATCACCACACACACACTGTGCCCCTTCACCATACACACACTGTGCCCCTTCACCATACACACACTGTGCCCCTTCACCATACACACACTGTGCCCCTTCACCATACACACACTGTGCCCCTTCACCATACACACACTGTGCCCCTTCACCATACACACACTGTGCCCCTTCACCATACACACACTGTGCCCCTTCACCATACACACACTGTGCCCCTTCACCATACACACACTGTGCCCCTTCACCATACACACACTGTGCCCCTTCACCATACACACACTGTGCCCCTTCACCATACACACACTGTGCCCCTTCACCATACACACACTGTGCCCCTTCACCATACACACACTGTGCCCCTTCACCATACACACACTGTGCCCCTTCACCATACACACACTGTGCCCCTTCACCATACACACACTGTGCCCCTTCACCATACACACACTGTGCCCCTTCACCATACACACACTGTGCCCCTTCACCATACACACACTGTGCCCCTTCACCATACACACACTGTGCCCCTTCACCATACACACACTGTGCCCCTTCACCATACACACACTGTGCCCCTTCACCATACACACACTGTGCCCCTTCACCATACACACACTGTGCCCCTTCACCATACACACACTGTGCCCCTTCACCATACACACACTGTGCCCCTTCACCATACACACACTGTGCCCCTTCACCATACACACACTGTGCCCCTTCACCATACACACACTGTGCCCCTTCACCATACACACACACTGTGCCCCTTCACCATACACACACTGTGCCCCTTCACCATACACACACTGTGCTCCCTTCATCATACAAACACTGTGCCCCTTCACCATACACACACTGTACCCCTTCACCATACACACACTGTGCCCCTTCACCATACACACACACACACACATACTGTGCCCCTTCATCACACACACACTGTGCCCCTTCATCATACACACACACACACTGTGCCCCTTCACCATACACACACTGTGCCCCTTCACCATACACACACTGTGCCCTGTTCATCATGCACACACACACACACACACACTGCCCCCTCTGCTCATTTACTTACCTTTTATTTGCTCTTCTGTAATCTTCTTCTGGCTCCCCCTGAGCTCCTCTCCGCACGCTCCTCACTGTGAATGCCGGTGTGGTGACGTCACGCTCGGCCGACACGCAGGCAGCAGATATCAGAGGAAAGGTGAAAGTTACGAGGACGGTTACCAGGGCGCGGAGTTTTTCTTATCAGATGGTATTCACCAGGGCCCCAACAACAGGTTGCGGCCCCCGAAACTGAACTCGAAGAAGAGAAAAAAGGACTCACCAGGACTCACACTCACACAGCCACACCGCGGTACCCCGGAGGGGTGACAAATACAGACACACAGGAGAGAGCGAGGGTTACGCACAAGGAGATACACCAGGGAGAGGGGAGAAGCGGGGAAATGGGGTTAACGGTGAGGCACTGGGCAGGACTGGCGGGACACTCAAAAGCAGCAAGGCACCAAAGGCAGGAGAGAGAGAGGAAAAGGTGGACAAGGAACTGAACAAGAGAAAGGGAGAGAGCAAGGACAAGGCAAAATGGTGGGGCACACGTAAAGAACGCTATAACCAGCACAGAAGCATGGACATGCTGGCTATTTACAGGGGAACTGGCCAATCAGGACTGGAGGTTTGGACCAACCCCCTGCTACGATAGGCTGGAGAGAAAGGGGAAGATCAACTGTAATAATGAAACAGCTGAGCGCCGCAGCGGGCGCGAAGAGGAGGAAGAACACGTGAGCCGCTGACACCAATGGCTATGTTGATCCCGGTTGCTAGGAGAGCACCGGGATCACACATCGCGAACCGCCGTAAGAGCGTGGCGGCTTGTAACAGCAGACTTGATTTTAAATCAAAGCGGGCCGTGTTGGTTGTGTGTGGCAGGACTGCGGCACACTTAGCAGCTTGCTCCGGCACACCGGTTGTGAAGCACTGTATTAGATAATAGATGTATTTTGTTCATGAGTTTATAAAAAAACAATGCTTGATTATGATATAATTCAGTGTGTTCCTAGGTCCGTCTAATTATCCATCATTTGGTGTTGAAATAATGAAACATTGTCATGTCTTTAGATTTGTAGTAAGCAGCTGCAAATGATAAACGCTGAAGACATTTTTTTAATAAGAAAATGTGTATTCCTCTTTGTATTTTAGGTGGGATTGTCTGGAATGTTAACGACCACCTTAGGGTGGGTAGTGATTACCCAACCCATCCTGCCAGATCCAAGATAACCTGGCAAACTAGAAAATCCACATTGTTCCCTTAGGACATCACCACTTTTTAACTGGAATATATGGCATTACTATGTTAAATGTCATTATGATTTTATTTCTTCGTAATCTAATTGAATCTATGTTATTATTTTACTGGTATTCATTGAAACACATTTCAACAGCATACATGAACGAGCGCATGTGTATTTTCGCTCTCTTTTTCATTATTCCCTTTGTCTATGCAACATATCTTTTAATATATTTACAATCATATTTAATATAATTTTTATTTTATGACCTTTGCATTTATTTCGACTTCCACATGGTTCAGTTCTACTGTCATTGGTGCATATTTATACCCTTGGCCAGCATGGGAATCCACGGGCTTACTGGTGCTTGTAGTACAGACTCTCCAACATGACCCATTCCATTAGGTACAATTTAATCCGCTCCTGAGCTTCCAACTGTCACTCACCTGGATTAAATGAAGTAACTGATATTTAAAAAACTATTTGCCTCTTCAACAAAGGTGGTTACCATAGTAACTGACAGTTGGGCATTGAGGAGCAGAGTATTTTGTACCTAATGGAATGAGTCAGGTTGGAGGGTATGGTAGTACTACAAGCATCAGCATGCCCTGTAGGGCAGCAATTATACTTATAGATTTCATTTATTGGAGCACGGGAGGGGGGGGGTATATTTAATTTATATTTTTTATTTCACTTAAATTTTTTTTTTTTAAAAAGACTAAACTTTATATAGGCTGTGCAGTGGTAACCCACGACCGGGGCTCTGACTGCTGGGCTGATTTAGAGTTGCACTTACACCTTTTTTAAGGTGCAAGTGTAAACCTGAGCAATACCATGTTGAAGGAGAGAGTGTTACAGCATGTGTAAGTGACTGTGTTATTACCCTGTAAGCTTATTCTCTGTAACTCTTAATGCTTTCCTCTCCTATCTCCCTTAATACAGGGCTGTAGCAGTGTGCAGTAACATGGCTGTGTGTTTACTATGGAGGTGGGCGGTTCTGTCTCCATGGTAGCAGCACTCAGAGGCTGACTCTGGACTTCTATTGGTGGAGGGGGCTACAGGAAGTCCTGCTGCTGGACACACGACTGTGGTGTCAGTGCAGGCAGCAGGAGTGAGGTGTCTTTATGGTTGTGTCTAGTTCCCCTTCACTTCAGCCTCCTGCTTCCCGAGCAGCACTTCATACCATGTGACTGCAGGAGTCACATGGGCTGCTGATGTCACAGGGTCCTTACAGTGAAGGGGAACTAGACACAACCCTACCATAATGGCATCTCTGTTCTAATCTCTTGTGCAGGCTGCTGTATGTGAATGGAAAGTGAATGTAGCAGAACTTTGTGTGTTTAGAATATAGAATGTTGTAGGGGACAGGCTGCAACTGAAAGCAGAGCAAGTGATTAAGGTAATGGTGGTGTTGTGTTTCAGTGTGCTGTATGTGAGGAAAGAGAAAGTAGGATTATCATGGTGGTGTATGAGTGAAATCTCGAATTTTAGAGGTAATATAATGTTATAAAAAGAGGAAATATTGACATACATTTATGTGAGGAAACATGGTGAATGCATGGGATGTGACAGAAAATAGCAGACAGGGGTTGGTGTGAGGGAGGCTGACTGGCAGGGGTTGCTGTGAGGGAGGCTGGCTGGCAGGGGTTGGTGTGTTGGAGGCTGACAGGCAGGGGTTGGTGTGTTGGAGGCTGACAGGCAGGGGTTGGAGGCTGGCAGGCAGGGGTTGGTGTGTAAGGGAGGCTGGCAGACAGGGGTTGGTGTGTGAGGGAGGCTGGCAGGCAGGGGTTGGTGTGTTGGAGGCTGGCAGGCAGGGGTTGGTGTGTTGGAGGCTGCCAGGCAGGGGTTGGTGTGTTGGAGGCTGCCAGGCAGGGGTTGGTGTGTGAGGGAGGCTGGCAGGCAGGGGTTGGTGTGTGAGGGAGGCTGGCAGGCAGGGGTTGGTGTGTGAGGGAGGCTGGCAGGCAGGGGTTGGTGTGTGAGGGAGGCTGGCAGGCAGGGGTTGGTGTGTGAGGGAGGCTGGCAGGCAGGGGTTGGTGTGTGAGGGAGGCTGGCAGGCAGGGGTGGGGTGAAGGATCTGGAGAGATGGATATGAGGAATCACTTTTACCTGTGTAAGAGTGTGGAATCCAAGTTTAGTCAGCAATCTTGAGGTGACATAGTTTATAGCACTCTGATCATTGGACTTTTTGGACCCCTATCTGCATGGTGTTCTATGATTTGCAGGATTGTATATCTTGATCACATATAACTATTACAGCTAAAAAAAAAATGGGAAAACACATAACATAAGACTAAGGACAATATTAGGGTATGTCAGATATTCCTTTATTAGAGAGAAATATATATCAAACTGTTGTCATACTACAAGTTAATTGGAAACTAACTTATAGCCTGTCCTTAAGCTATAATTTTCAGGACCATACGACACACCCAGAATGGGGAGAAGTGGTTTCTATTCTCTGACACTGCTGCTCATTGCTCTCCTAAGCTCTATTAACTAATATTAATTGATGCAATATATAACATGGCTGCTTAAAACAAAATGGATTCTTGTTACAACATGGCTGTTACTTTAATTACACTATTTTGGAGTCATAAGTGGGTGACATTACTGTAGGGGTATATGGAGCAGTGGTTTGGGCATTAATGACTCTAGTAGGGACATGATGGGCATGTGAGTCAGTCTTTTGGCATAAGTGACACTACTGTGATGTCCTATGTGAGCTTTATTATTGGGACATATGCAGTAAATACTAGAGACCAGAGGCAGTACTGTGTGGCACAAACATGTGACTTGCAGAAATCAAAGCACGTCATAATCTTAAGCTGGGAGGCAGTAATGTGTGGCATCATCATGTGACTGGGGGGCAGTAATGTGTGGCATCATCATGTGACTGGGGGGCAGTAATGTGTGGCATCATAATGTGACTGGGGGGCAGTAATGTGTGGCATTATCATGTGACTGGGGGGCAGTCATGTGTGGCATTATCATGTAAAGTTGGGTTCTTAATAGCAGGGTTGCCGACTATTGAAATCTTCCAGAGGGAAGAGCTAGTAACCAACATGGGGGCGAGAATTAGCGATGTGATTTATGCTAATCCTTTACTAATGTATGGCAGAATCATGTGACTGGGGGCATTAATGTGTGGCAGAATCATGTGACTGGGGGCATTAATGTGTGGCAGAATCATGTGACTGGGGGCATTAATGTGTGGCAGAATCATGTGACTGGGGGCATAAATGTGTGGCAGAATCATGTGACTGGGGGCATTAATGTGTGGCAGAATCATGAAAATTAGTCACATGCTTGGTATTGTGACACCAGCTTCTCCACTCCAATAAAACTAACTGGGAGAGACTGATCTCTGTTAAGCTGAGTACATACTGATTGTTTCTCACATGATTATCATTCCAATCACACTGTGAGAGTGTGTACGCTGTAGTGATCACGTCTCATCATTACAAAGACATTGTTTGATCGCATCCTTTAGACTTTCCCATTGAAGCGATGAAACAATGTGACAATGTAGGTGAATAGTGTAGTGTGGAGGCTTTTCTTACCTTGTCTCACATGATTCCCCTTCTTGCAGTAGAGCCGCCTCTGGGGACGGACATATTGTTGCAGCAGGGTTTTATGAAACAGATCCCCCTGTAAGTGTTGTGTAGTGTGTATGGAGGCTTCGTGCAGCTGATCGGGACTTCAGATCGTAAGTGAAAATTTTTGAAAGACCATCTGACTGTTTATGAAATGTATTGTGTACCCAGCTTTACTGTCTCTTTATAGAGACTTCTTACTAACAGATGCAGCAAAGATAAACATTACTAATAACCTATTATCTTATGCATCGTACACACTGTATAATTAACACACCCTCCAACATGACCCATTCCATTAGGTACAAAAAAACTGCTTCTCAGTTTCCAACTGTCAGTTACTATGGTAACCACCTTTGTTGAAGAGGCAAATAGTTTTTTAAATATCAGTTAATTCATTTAAACCAGGTGAGTGACATTTGGAAGCTCAGGAGCGGATTAAATTGTACCTAATGGAATGGGTCATTTTGGAGGGTATGAATTAAATGTACCAAAGCACATCATAGGCAGGTCTTGGAATCACCATATAACTTGGAGAGAGTAGGTAGATGCTGTGTCAGTGCAGGAGACACTGCAGGAAGGAAAAAGAAAGAATTCCGGCGAAACCCAATTAATTAATTGTCCTCAAAAATTCTGACAAAAAATATATAAACTGGATATAGTAATCTAAAAAAAAGTACATCATTTAAATACGATTGACTACTATATCCAGTAACATAAATAATAATAAAATCATTCACATATATACTATACTTAATCTATTACATTTTTCATATATGTAAAATTTGATGAGAGGTTCGTAGAATGAAGCACTAATAACATATAACCTTTGCAGAGGATATTTAAGATAATAATAAACAGTGATAACAAATAACTGTTCTGTGGAGTCTGATGCTATAAGCCTGCAAATTATGAACGTTATTATTACAAGTGCCTCACTTTTCCGATGCTGCCATCTATGAATAGACTATAAATCTTGTAACCAACTCCGCTGTGCTGGGACATGTGGTGTCACTAAAACACAGACCGTAATAACAAGAGTATAGTTCTCATGTCTATCAGTGAGTTATAATCAAGTGCAGTGTGTTTCATTCACTCCTTTGAGAACTGTTGGTGAAATATCGCTTCTCCTCACGTTTGTTATGCAGCTGGTTGCTGGTTACTGTATTTTAAAAGAACCAAAATGAATATTTTATCGGTTACTACAAGCAGGATTAGTTCTATCTAGTTCATCTTAGTCACTACAAATTGTGTGTGTGGAGGAATGACTCACGATTATACCCCCCCCTTCATTTGATATAAAGTACTTATTGCAGCTGGCGTAGATTTTAAAGACCCCCATATACGCAAACTATACGATACGTAGATAACGTAAAATGGTTACTACGCATGCATAGTAGCTACTATCGGCAAATGAGGGCCATATTTTGGAAGACATGCGTTGTTGTGGATCCAGCCCATTGTCATATTGAGGGGTAATGGATTAATATTATTTGCAAATCTAAAATTAATTGGTAGTAATAAAGTCTTGACTGTTATTACATTTTAGTAGTGGTAAACCCCTAGGATACTTTTCATTCTCTTTGTCTACAAAGTTTGAATTAGAATATTGTAAGTGACATTGGGCTGGATCCAGACTTAAGTAAGTGCTTGAAATTAAGGACCGGATTCAGAGAACCGTTTTCACGTCCAGTTACGTGCGTATTTTAAGGTACATTTCAACTGTGCATGCGTAGTAACTTATTTTACGTAGTGAACGTAGATTAGGAGGGAGGCATTGAATGGAGGTATGAGGGTGCGACCGACATGAATCGCTCATACGGAGGACACATGCGCACGCCACTGCTGACGGAAAGTTACTAGTGGTCTGTGGACTCGTAAGTCACAGACAGCACGGCCGAGAGAGGGGACTGTCATGGGTGAGAGGGGGTTTGGCCTGCCCCGGCCCTGCGTATAATTGCTTACTTTTAAGGAAACTGTTCTCTGAATCAGGCCCTAAGAGAGGAAAGTTACACATGGGCAAAACCATGTTGATTTCAGGGGGAGTCAGGGTAATTGTATTCTTTGCATGCAGGGATATATCTTTGAATTGCTTACTGCACACAGATACTGACCAGCTTTCCTATCACACTGTTATTTACACTTGGGATAGGAAACATCACCTCTCATCTCTAATACTGTTTACAACTCTCAACACTAGTACTGTTTGCAACAGATAAAATATGACTCCCCCTGCAGTCAATATGGTTTAGCCCAGGAGTAACTCATTTCAAGCACTTACTTAAGTCTGGATCCAGCCCATTATGAGTGCTGATATCTGAGAATAGTCATCCTGTGATCTATTGATGAGGGGAGGAGGAATAAGTATAAACAGGTAGAATCAGGATGTTTAACAGACAAAAGAGCAATAAACCTTGTACAAACAATATAATAAATGCCTAGGAAGAGACCACAAAGAAAAGAATTGGTGGTAACACAGACCCTTTTTATTTAAGTATGTGCACAACACTTCCCATGACAACACAACACTTCCTATGAATGTAACTCAAATCCATTTTATTCTTTCATGGTATAAAACCATTTTTAGCACAACAAATTTTGTGATTAAATAAATACACAAACAATGGGCCGTATTCAGATCCATCTGGTGAAGGTTCGCAGATATACGCACGGACATAGCAAAGTAACTCCCATGACATGCGATGATGAATTAATATTCACTTTAGCTATTAGACTATAATGTCTCAATCAGCAGTGTGAGACAGTGGAGGATGTATATCACGTGTGTGATATGAATACCAGGATAGTTATCCCAAATGCAGACAGAAATCACCAATGTATATCTCAAGTGTAACTAATATGCACGATATCTGTGATGCTCAATTGAATGACAACAGTTCCTGTAGATTTTGCAGCAACCAGTAAATAGTAATGTTCAAAAGTCCATACGTTTGTATCTCCTCAGATCACACGATATGGAAAGTATCACATCACTTACAGTTCATGTGGACAAACCGTGGTGTTGCTGCAGGATGTAGAGCGATTGGAAGTGAGGGAAAAGATTCCCACGTTGCTGAAGTTGCGGCTGTGTCTCTTTCCTTCCTATGTGATGTGAGGTGTCAGTCCGTACTGCGCCTCAAGTGGCCGGTTTGAACACTGAAGCTGTGTTCCCGCCATGATACGTGATATGGAAAGGAGACAGAAAGCCGCAGATAGTGCAATATGGTCTGGATAACAATTTATTGATACATTGAAGTAATACTCACAATCAAAAGATGACAAAGCTAGGTAATTGTCTAAAAAGCAGGGATGATATGACAGATAATCTGCTGTTTCTTTGTCACAGATCAGTATACAGTGATGTTGAAACTGTAAGGAATAGGTGTTCAAAGAAGCACAAGGCCAACGTGTTTTGGACGAGCAGGCGTCCTTTCTCAAGGCTAATGATGATATAAGTGCTGTATAGGGGTTATATAGTCTCTCTTTTGGACGACCAAGGGTTCTCTTTGGTTAAAAACAAATAGTATAAAATAATTCAAAACACCAATGGCATATAGCGTAAGGAATATAAATAAATAAATGTTAATAACCATAAAAGCTATTGATTAAAAGGAATGTATGAGTGGACAATTTGCTTATTATAATGGATGGACAGAATATGTGGCCACATACTTTTATATACAAACAATTAAATTAATACACAGATATACAGCTCATAAAAACCATTTGATCTCAAAGTCCATGTTAAGACCTCCTGGGTGCAAGGTATCCATATTATATATCCATTGCATTTCCTTTTTTGCCAGTGTATCTGAGAGGTTGTAATATCGCCATTTGGGATTAACCCTTTCTATGCTGGTCACTTTATATATGGATGCTGGTGAGCATTGATGGTGGGATTTAAAGTGTGATGATAAGTTGTGGTTCATAAACCCTTATTTAATATTGTTTAAGTGCTCGGGCCACCTCATTTTTAAGGGGCGGCTAATTCTGCTCACATATTGGTACCCGCATTGCCATGTGATGAGAGAAATTCCATTTTTAGAGTGACACGTGATGAATTGTTGAATGGTGAAGTTCTTCTGGTTTTGAGTGGATTGGAAATGAGTTGTTCTGGATGCCTGAGACGTATGGGTATGGCACATGGAGCACATCCCACATCTGTGTATCCCACATCTTAGTATTAACATTTGATTTATTCTTGATAGTGTGGTGAGCACTGTGTGTTAATGTGGTGGCCAAATTGTTGGCTCTGGTATAAATAAAAGCTGTTTGTCTCAGAACATCTGTTAATAAAGGATCTTGGGTTAATATGTGCCAATTTTTTGGGATAATTTTTTTCTTGTTTTATGTTTGTTATGGTATTGTGTTATGAAGGCCATCTGATATCCAGTCCTATTGGAGTCTTGTGGTTTTGGGGATAGTAATACTTCTCTATTTAATTTAGACACATGTTCTATGTCTGTATCAATGTTAGTGGCATCGTAGCCTTTTTCCACAAAATACTGCTTCATAATATTAGCTTGTTCTGTATAATTTGATAACTTGGTACAATTTCTACGTATACATTGAAGTTGGCTTCTTGGGACACCTTGAAGCCAGTTCCTATGATGGCAGCTGCTTTTACACATGAAAGAATTAGTCAGTGGGTTTCCTTTAATTTTTAACCCTAAACTGACCATCTTCTACAAAAATCTAAGTCTAAAAATTCAACAGACATCTGGTCGATATTAAATTTGAGACTAATATTAAGGTTATTATTGTTTAAAATTTCACAAAAAGCCTCTAGATCCTTCCTAGGGCCTTCCCATATAAAGATCAAGTCCTCTATGTATCTAGCCCAGACCCTGATATTGGGGTGTCCAAGGATGTGTGGCCCATATGATGTCGTCTTCCCATGCAGCTAGAAATAAATTGGCATAACTGGGCGCTACTTTCGCGCCAATCGCAGTTCCAGTGCGTTGTAAGTAGAATGAATCTTAACAAAAATTCTAACCCAAGAAACACCCACTGAGAGAATTTATTTTAGAAGGTTTGCAATTCATATTGGACAACAATTATTTATTTTTTAAACTCCCCCTATACCATCAGAATGCTTAATGATGGTATAGAGGGAAGTGACATCAGCAGTTACCAGATAGCAATTTTCAGTCCAAGTTTTATTTTCAAATAGTTTGATGGCTGCTAATGTATCTATTAAATGTGATTTTGTAGAGTATTTTTTTTTAGAAAACAAAATGCCGTATAATAAGCATATTGTTCACTCATACATTCCTTTTAATCAATACCTATTAATTTATATTCCTTACGCTATATGCCATTGGTGTTTTGAATCATTTTATACTATTTGTTTTTAACCAATGAGAACCCTTGGTCATCCAAAAGAGAGACTATATAACCCCTATGCAGCACTTATATCATCATTAGCCCCTATACAGCACTTATATCATCATTAGCCTTGAGAAAGGACACCTGCTCGTCCGAAACGCGTTGGCCTTGTGCTTACTTGGACTCTTTTATGAAACACCTATTCCTTACAGTTTCAACATCACTGTATGCTGATCTGTGACAAAGAAACAGTAGATGTTCTATCAGATAATCCCTGCTTTTTAGACAATTACCTAGCGGTCTTTGTCATCTTTTGATTGTGAGTATTACTTCAATGTATCAATAAATAGTTATCCAGACCATATTGCACTATCTGCGGCTTTCTGTCTCCTTTCCATATCACGTATCACAGCGGGAACCCGGCTTCAGTGATCAAACCGGCCACTTGAGGCGCAGTACGGACTGACACCTCACATACACATAGGAAGGAAAGAGACACAACCGCAACTTCAACTTCAGAACTCCAGCAACGTGGGAATCTTTTCACTAACTTCCAATCGCTCTACATCCTGCAGCAACACCACGGTTTGTCCACATGAACTGTAAGTGATGTGATACTTACCATATCTTGTGATCTGAGTGGATATGTATGGACTGTTTTATGTAACTTACAAACGTATGGACTTTTGAACATTATTATTTACTGGTTGTTGCAATATCTACAGGAACTGTTGTCGTTCAATTGAGCATCATCGTATCGTGCGTATCAGTTGCACTTGAGATATACATTGGTGATTTCTGTCTGTACTTGGGATAATTATCCTGGTATTCGTATCACAAACGTGATATTCATCCTCCACTGTCTCACACTGTTGATTGAAACATTATAGTCTAATAGCTAAAGTGAATATCAATTCATCATTGCACGCCAGCCACTCTCTATACCCTAGCGCTGTATATTAGATCTTCCCCTTTGTTCATTCTTTATTGTCAGAACCTTGTGTTCTGTAGAAGATCTATCCTCGCGGCTGCTTGACACATGATCCGCGCTTCTAACTCTCTATAACACCCATGACACCCCTCACACGGACCAGTTGAAGGAGACTTACTTAGTGTCTCGACCACCCTTATCGTCAAGTGTGCCTTTCCGTGCGTATAATGCCTCCGTACGTGCGTATCTAACCTCACCACGCCCTTAAATAGTCATTTAATGCCCCCCCCACCCATTTACACGGATCTTTCTCCGTACGGATTATAAACACGCTCCTCCGTACGGCTTTTCCCACGTGCGATTCACATGTCCGTACCTAAAGGACTTCGTGCGTAAAAGCAACGTAGATTGCGTAAATTTAGTTACTACGTATGCTCAGTTCGTAGGATCCTAAAAATACGCACGGAACTTCCCGCAAAAATATATACGGCCCAATATCCTTAGGATTGTGTGATTTTTATATAGTTCTTTTCTGCCTCTTTATTGAGCAACTGTTCTGACAAACAATATACAAGACTAATAAACAAGACTCAATTTTTTGCAGCTGTTAAAAATGAATTGGCATTCAATGAATTTCTGAAATATTTTGCCAAGTTTGTTTTACAATTCTCGATCCTTAGAAACAAAATATTTTCACAATTATATAGATTACACAACTTACATTACTTCCCAATCCGTTACAAAGGGCCAGATTCACAGCCCGCAGGGGACTTACGTAAGGCCCTTGCATGTAACAACTGCACATTATGCGCCAGATGTTACACAGCAGATCCCCATGAGGTGGAAAGCCTGCAATGGGGGCGTGGCTTGTCATGCTAATAAGGCATAGGGGGCGACGTAACGCTGATTTGCACGGATCTGCATTCATACGGACCCATTTATGTAATCTGCATTATTCCACGTTCTAACCTGATAAGAGAATGGTAGATGCCGCCCCAGCTCCGATCTTCAATCTGTGCTTCATAATCTACACTTAGCCCGGCACAGACAGGCATAGACCCTGCCACGGGGCAAGATTCTCCGGGAGGTGGCTGATCTGTGATTTGATGATAACGCAGGTACATGAATGCTCTTCTTTTGTTAGTATGCAAAAAATGGCAATCTGATTGGGCTGGATCCAGACTTAAGAAGGAGCTTGTAATTAAGGACCTTATTCACAGATAAGAGTGAGTTAGGTGAGGACAGATCCGCCCCCAACTCACTCTTACACCCCCACGCCCGACACCGAGTCCAGCGCAGCTACCTTATGTCTCCGTGCAATGTCCGTACAGACATTGTAACTCCTCGCTGCCCCCCCCCCTGCCCTCCCAGCTAATCTAAATACCTCCCCCCTCCCACTTCTTCCTAAAAACACCCTTCTATGTACGTAAATCTCTGTGTGCAGTCTTTAAAGACTGCACCTACGCTATCTACGTACCGATCTGCTACATAGATAGCGTAAATGGCCTACTATGCATGTGCAGTAGGTCATTTCATCTAGATACGCACTTAAGAAGCAGAAGCTTCTTAAGTGTGAATCAAACCCTAAGGGCTCTATTTACAAAAATTAAAATCAAATCACACGCTATATTTACAGTGTGCACCAAACATAAATAAACACATTACAGAAAGTGTGCATGTAAAAAATAAATTTTACCTCACTAATTATGTTCCCTAATGTGTGCACTTACCTCTGGTGGTCAGCGTCCCCTATCCTAAGTGTTTAAATGCAGTGTGTGTTGTTGGAAAAGAATAAAAGTTTTGTGCACTCACCGTTTGCTGTCTTCTGTCTTGGGAAGCCTTGCTGGATGTGCAGAAACTTCTTCACTTGATTGGAGTCTCTTCCCCGCTGTCTTCTGTACTTGACAAGGCTGGGACAGCACTTTTTTCACACACAAAAACACATGTCAAGTATATTGACATATGTTTTTGATAATCAGGGACGGGAGATCACAGTAAAATCGCACCTCTAGTGCATACAACGATTTTTTTTTTCTATGATTTGAATGGCAAACATCTGGACGATTTCTGTCCAGCGATGTTTGCCATGGCGATATTTTTAAACACATAAATCACGCGAACTAACCCTTTTTTTAGAGGGTCAAATCACCCGATGGCGATTTTTAACAAATCGTTTTTTTAAATGAAAGTGTGAAAGGTTACACCTGGGCAAAACCATGTTGATTTCAGGGGGAGTCAAGATAATTGTTTTCTTTGCATGCAGGGATATATTGTTGAATTGGTTATAGCTCTACTAATTACACTGTTATTTAGACTTGGGCTGGGAAACATCACCTCTTAACTCTAATACTGTTTGCAACAGATGAAATAT
>WWET01005125.1:36787-50373 GCA_011038615.1 Limnodynastes dumerilii
TAATAGAACAGGAGGGTTAAGGTAGGGATTCAGGCAGTGTTGGCTAACCTGTGGCACTCCAGGTGTTGTGAAACTACGATTCCCAGTATGCCTTATCTGCAAAAGCATAGCGCATACCTGACAAAGCATGCTGGGAATTGTAGTTTCACAACATCTGGAGTGCCACAGGTTAGCTAAAACTGGATTAGGGAAAGGGTTGGGGTTAGATTCATACTACCCAAATAGGGTCATTCTCGACAGGGACCCACACCCCTATGTCCGCCTCCCTTGCGTGGATTAGACATGCGGATCTAGAGTGATGCCCCATTGGACTGATCTCCTGGCGTATGGAAGTAAGTTCCGTGGTGATCCGATGGGTAACATCTGACGTGCAGACGTCTGGTGTCGCTTATAGAATCAGGTCCTTCTTTTGCATCTGTTCCACCATTCGCTTGTTCCAACACTTTGGAAAACTCAAATACTTTTTAAACATTCATTTTTTTTGACAAAGAAGAAAGGGCAAATGCCCCAAATCAGTACGGTGCCCGGAGCTCAATCATCTATAAGTCCATCAACCTTTGCCATGGTATCAGTGATGCCCATACTGTTGGAATATACCAGACCCGCCAACATGACCCATTCCGTTAGGTACAATTTAATCCGCTTCTGAGCTTCCACCTGTCACTCATCTGGTTTAAATGAATAACTGATATTTAAAAAACGAATTGTCTCTTCAACAAAGGTGGTTACCATAGTAACTGACAGAACCTGTGGAGCAGAGTATTTTGTACCTAACAGAATGGGTCATGTTGGAGGGTGTGATATACTTGAACTTGTAGTTTCACAACACCTGCGGCTAGATTGTCTAAACTGCAGGAAAAAAAGGAAAAGTGGAGATGTTGCCCATAGCAACCAACCAAATTCCAGCTTTCAACTTTCCTATTACATGCCAGAGAATGTCAGCCAGAATCTGACTGGTTGCTCTGGGCAATATCTCTATTTTTTCTGCAGTTTAGTAAATCTAGCCCCTGGATTTGCAAAACTTGTCAATTCCTATAACAGCCTAACAAATGCCTGTGTGTTTTATTGGACATTCACGGTGGGTTGGAAGGTTCTAAGCTGGATATTTCCTAACTCACTCCCCATATATACGAATACTCACTGGACAAACATTTACTATATTTGTTCCATTGAAAAAAAATAAACCCTCGGAACGCAATGATGGAAGGAATGAGCGACCGAATGTCAACAGCTAAACGGCTGAACGGATTGGGCGATAAAACCAGTCAGGTGATGACTCTAGTAAGTAGATATTTTATTGCAAGTCAAAAAGCCCCTTGTAATAAGACACCCTCCAGTGGTCTTTATTCAGTGAAAAAAGGCTCTTTCCGTGTATATTTTATGGCTCATTTTTATTTGACACTTTTCATATGAAGGCATTTTTTTTATCAGTGGTGACAAAATGTTGCAACCCGCAGCCACGTACATAGCCGTTCCTTCACATGGCGGCTTCCTGTAATGACATAAGACAGGGCGCCGGATTCACAAATTCGTTAGTCAAAGGTACGCAATTATATGCACGTACGCTGCAAGGCAACACCCATGACACGGTGACTTCCGCCTTCATAGAGCACCTTTATCTCTACGTGTGGAATTACGTGCGTATAATACTTGCGTACGTGCGTATGTAACTAACGCGCCTCCCCCACTTTCACCTAACTTTGTATGTATGGATTTCAACCACGCCCCTCCACACGTATGTCCCCACGTGTGATTCCCAAGCACGTGCCTAATGGACTTCCGTGCATAAATTCAACATAAATTGCGTAAATAAAGTTACTACACATGCGCAGTTCATCCGTTCCTACGGAACTCTGCGCAAAAATGGATCTGTGAATACAGCCCCGGGTCTTATACACTGGGTTGTTACTAGGTTGTCCCACACAAGCCGCTGCAGGGGATTAGCTGAGCAGCGGCGGCTTGTGTGCTCTGCAGCCTTAGCATCTCCTGTAGACGCTCATCACATCAGAGATTTTTCAGTCCAGTTGATACGTATCTGAAGCATTTACATTAAAGCAACTTCGGTTCATGAAATTTGCCTGTTTAATATACGATCAGGGTCAACGGTACCGTTGTCATGGAAACACTGTGTTACTATACAAAGAAGAGACAAAAAAGAGTGTAAACACAGTGAGGCAGCTACAGTCGTCATGTGACCAAGCTTATGACAAAAAGTTACGAGTAAAACTAAGCTATAATTATGGCTGAGTTGTTATACAATGTGTTTAAACCTAAAAATACGCACGTAACTCCACGTGAAAACAGATCTTTGAATACGGCCCAAAACGTCTATTTTTTCTTTTGTAAAAGATAACACTTTAAAGCTGCTGCAGACTGGGAGACTCTGTCACTGTATTGCAAATTTCAGAGTTTATAAATATCCCCAATATAAAAATAGGAAGCTATCGAGTGTGTTTCTCATTCATATTCAATGTCTCCTTTGCTTTGGTGTCAGCTTCTGATTTCATATGAAGTTGGTGCCTTTCACATCTAAAAAAAAAAAAACACTTTCATCAAAAGTTAACCCGACAACAAGTTCAGTGGGAGAAGAGAAGCCGTCAGCAATGTGCGGATCGGTGCTGGAGGAACCGCATTGTGTGTGAGTAGATAATAAATGACCATAGTGCATGATAGAGAGGGGAGAAGGAGCCATGCCTGTACATTACACCGCTCAATCAGACACTTGGGTCAGTTAATGTACGAGCTGAAAGCTGGAACATTAATCTCTCCTGCGTCTGGAAGTCCATCAGCTTGTATACAAAATACACTTCTGTTGCTTGGTGGATGGGTGAGGAAAGGGGGGAGACACATGAAAACCTAATTCCTACAAATATTCATGAAGGAAGAAGGGATTTCGGACTCGCTGGGCTCAATGTAGGGTATTTTTATTCTAAGTAATTAGCGTGAAATGATAGATATTTGCAAAGACCAACCAACAATCACTATAAGTGTGTATGTAGACGTGCCAAGTCCCTGCAATTAGAAGGACTGTACTTGAGATTTTTCAACTCACATCATACGTAACCCGCGTTTACACTCCCTCACCTGTGTCAGAATAGACGGTACCACCCGTTGAAGAACTGTATATCCAAACGTGAACAACTCAACACCCGCCAAGAGTGTGCAACTCTGCATGAGAGAAGGGGGAGAAGCAGAGGAGGAAAAAGAGGAGGAGGAATAGGAGGAGGAAGAGAAGGATTAAGCAAAGGAGAAAGAGGGGGAGGAAGATGAAGAGGAGGAAAAGGATGAGGAAGAGGGAAAGGAAAAGCTGGAAGAAAAGGAGAAGGAAGAGGAGGAGGAGGAAGCGGAGAAAGAAGAAGAGGAGGAGGAAGGAGAGGAGGAAGAGGAGAAAGAGAAGGATTAAAAAAAGACAGAGGAGGGGGAAAGAGAAAGAGGAAGAGACCTCACAGACATCCGATCCCATAATAGGATAATAGAAGTGCACCACTCAGTGGGAGATATGTGGCCACATCAGGAATAGTATCATTTTTCTTGCCTTATAGTATTTATTTTTAGATGGTGTTACTATTTTACACTATCTACATAACGTTTTGTAACAAAAGCTATGTAGATAGCGTAAAATAGTTACTACACATGTGAAGTAGCTATAAATGGAAAAATAGGCACGTAAATTAAACATTTCAGGGTTGTGAATCCGGTCCAAAAAGAGGAAGAAAAAGAAGAGGAGAAGGAAGAGGAAGAAGAAGAGGAAGAGGAAGAGGAAGAAGAGGAAGGGCAAGAAGAAGGAGGAGGAGGAGAAGCAAGAGGAAGAGAGAAAGAATAATAAGAAGAGCAAGAAGAAGAGTAGGAGGAGATGGAAGAGGAAGAAGAGAAAGAAAAAGAGGAAGAGCAAGAAGAAGAGGAGGAGGAGATAGAAGAGAAAGAGGAAGAAGAAGAATAATAGAAGAAGAGTAAGAGGAAGAAGAAGAGGAAGAAAAAGAGGAAGAGCAAGAGGAAGAGGAGGAGGAGATAGAAGAGAAAGAAGAAGAAGAAGAAGAGGAGGAGGAAGAAGAAGAGAAAAAGGAGAAAGAGGTAGAGAAAGATGAGGAATAGGAGAAGACGGAAGAGAAAGAAGAAGAAGAAAAAGAGGAAGAAAAAGAGAAGGAGGAGAAAGCAGAGAAAGAAGAAGAGAAAGAAAAAGAGGAGCGGGATAAGAAAGAGGAAAAGAAAGATGAAGAGGAAGAAGAGGAGTAGGAGGAAGAAGATGAAGAAGAAGGAGAACAAGAGAAATCTGGAGAAATGGAAGAGGAAGAGGAGGCAGAAAAAAGAAGAAGGAATAGATAAATAAATGGATCTGACAGAGGTACTGTGTTGCGCTCATGGGTGGACGTTGCCAGGGCCGCCATCATCAAAGGCGGAGCTCAGGACTCAGCCGATGGGCCCCACCCCTATGTGACTTCTTTGGGGACGTCACATATACCGGGGCGTGGCAGGCATTCTTTAACAACCGGCCGGGAAGAATTTCCCTGCGCATTGGCCGGCTACTAAATAGCTTAGAGCAGCAAGTATGTGTGGTAGGATACCGCCCATAACTGCTGCAGAGCAGAGGTAAGTATCGGCAGGCCCCCTGATGGCGGTCCTGGGCGTTATATATATATTGTGCAACATTCCAATCCATGTCTCGGATTCAGTCTGAAATGTTTATTTTTTTGGTAACGTGTGAAAAGCAGGGTGGCCGATGCAGAGTAAGTACGAGGACAGTTCACTTCACCTGTGGGATCGCTTTGCAAATGTGTCACATTCACATGTACGATCGCCCAGGTGCACGTCCACATAAAACGCTAGAGGTGGGATATTAGAGGGCAAGATTCATTCCAATACTTGTCAGCTACAGTAAACGTGTATTAAAATGTATGCGTCTCGCTTCGATCAAACATGTACATGGATTCGCGTCCAGTGAAAACATTATCGCACACAGGCGATCCCATCTGAGGTAATAACAGTGTTTGGGATAAATATAAGGAGATCCTAAATCTTATTCTAAATCGAGGGTCAAATCAGGTCTAGGGTGAGTATGGGGAAAGATAAAATGGGGCAGGCTGGATGGGCCACAAGGGACGTCACTTTCTATGTTTACATATTTCTTCTTTTCAGTAAATAAAGAAAATAAATACATAAGAAACAATTTAATAAATTACAAATATCTGGAATGGGGCAAAATAAGCTTCTAATGCTAAAAATAGATTGAAGCTTTAACTCCCGCCTGGCTGAGAGTAGTGGGGGGCATCACAGATCAGACAGGTAGACAAATGAGAAGTGTTAAGTGCTGATAGAACAGGTTGATTAGTAAAAAATGAAAAGGAGGCTGGGACCAGCTCGCATGCAAATGCACAAAGTGATAGAACCGCTAAAACAGAACAGCAGGGTTCCAGACATCTGTTTCCCACATCAATTCTCAACATTGCAGTCTTCAGGAGCCGTTCAGGTATTTTTAACGCTGTCACACTCGCACCCCGGTATTTTAGGGATTTTTATTTATACTCTGATTTGTTGTTTATTTTTTTTATTTAAAAAAAAAACCGAATGGATTCTATAAAGTTAGTAAGATGCAATCACTGTGGCAACTATAAGAATCATTTCCCTTCCTTCTGTGTTCCATTCTAAAGACAGCTATGAATGATTTATTATTCTGGGCTACCATGGCAACCACAGTAACATTGTACACATTATACAGAGGGGAGTGACAGGGAGTGTGACAAGGGGAGTAACAGAGGGGAGTGACAGAGGGGAGTGACAGGGAGTGTGACAAGGAGAGTAACAGGGGGAGTGATAGGGGCAGTGACAAAGGGGAGTGACAGGGGGAGTTCACTCCTTTCTTCCAAGCAGACTTTAAGACCTCGGCGTGTACGGAAAGGTCTGGATTTGGTCCTCAGTCATAGAGGTAAAATGATCTAAGCCAGGATTAGGCGTGAAGAGCCATCTAGAGGTACTGATAGGTACTGATATGTATAAATCATGCATGTACCACACACGCTGCTCCCTACAGTATATTAGCAGAATGCCCCTGTCTCTGGTGCTGAACAGGACTGGAATTCATTAAAACGTACACCAGAAAACCAAGGGACGCAGTTGCCGATACGGAATGCTAATTGTGACAGCCGACAGATGCATTGCGTCCGTATCCATGCCAAAATGCTTCATATTACGATTTTTACTATTGGGAACCGGTACTTATAACAAATTGCCCTAATTCACCAAAGTACCCTTTCCCATTCCCATGCATGGGCAGTGACGGGCTCAGAAGGGGATGGTTAGTGTTAGGCTGTGGTAGATGGATGGTTAGGGTTAGGCTGATAAAAAGGGGAAGGTTAGGGTTAGGGTGTGGGAAATGAGAGGTTAGGGTACTGATATGTATAAATCATGCATGTACCACACACGCTGCTCCCTACAGTATATTAGCAGAATGCCCCTGTCCCTGGTGCTGAACAGGACTGGAATTCATTAAAACGTACACCAGGAAACTAAGGGACGCAGTTGCCGATACGGAATGCTAATTGTGACAGCCGACAGATGCATTGCGTCTGTATCCATGCCAAAATGCTTCATATTACGATTTTTACTATTAGGAACCGGTACTTATAACAAATTGCCCTAATTCACCAAAGTACCCTTTCCCATTCCCCTGCATGGGCTGTGACGGTCTCAGAAGGGGATGGTTAGTGTTAGGCTGCGGGAGATGGATGGTTAGGGTTAGTCTGATTAAAAGGGGAAGGTTAGGGTTAGGCTGTGGGAAATGGATGGTTAGGGTTAGGCTCATAGAAGGGGAAGGTTAAAGTTAGGCTGTGGAAAATGGAAGGTTAGGGTTAGGCCGATAGAAGGGGAAGGTTAGGGTTAGGGTGTGGGAAATGGATGGTTAGGATTAGGCCGATAGAAGGGGAAGGTTAGGGTGTGGGAAATGGAAGGTTAGGGTTAGGCTGATAAAAAGAGGAAGGTGAAGGTTAGGGTTAGGCTACGAGAAATGGAAGGTTAGGGTTAGGCTGATAAAAATTGGAAGGTTAGGGTAGGCTGTGGGAAATGGAAGGTTAGGGTTAGGCCGATAGAAGGGGAAGGTTAGGGTTAGGCTGTGGGAAATGGAAGGTTAGGGTTAGGTTGATAGAAGGGGAAGGTTAGAGTTAGGCTGTGGGAAATGGAAGGTTAGGGTTAGGCTGATAAAAAGGGGAAGGTGAGGGTTAGGCTGTGGGATATGGAGGGTTGAGGTTAGGCAGATAGAAGGGGAAGGTTAGGTTTGGCCTAAGGGAGATGGAGGGTTAGAGTTAGGATAATAGAAGGGGATAGTTAGGGTAAGGGTTAGGCTGCAGTAAATGAAGGGTTAACGTTAGGCTAATAAAAGGGGAAGGTTAAGGTCAGGGGAAAAGCTTACCTGTTGCCACGGAAGCAGCCTCATCTTCAGTTGTCACGGGATCCACGCTGTCTTCTTTGCTGCAGTTGTATAGTGACAACTGTCGCTGCCGCACCTCAGGAATACAATATGTCAAAAATCAACCCATTATCCCAGCGAACCGCACCCGAAAATGAATAGATCATTAAGCCTTGGAACCTGCCAACAGAAATCCTCAGCGTGGATCTCCTCCCGCATCAGATTGTTGCCCTCAGTCTCTTATTTCCCCCCTCTCCATCCACACAAACAAGAGAAGAGATTTCCCCGTCACGCGGGGGGCTGACTGACAGCTGCGGCCTCTCCGATTCAGCGTTTGATTGAACGCCGTCTGATTGGTGACAGTGATCTCATTTGGGAAAATGTCCCTCACGTCGCAAACAATGTTTTCTAATTGAAGTGTGAAATGAAAACGAAGCCTGAGAACACGTGAAAGGCGCTGAGCTCAGCAGCGGAGGCAGCGCATTTAATAACCTGAAACCGACAAAGCAAGACTGTCCAAGAGCTCAGGGGACGGGAAATCACAAGCGGAGACCCGTCATGTCACACGGAGAACCCTGCATACAAATAATAAACATAGCCCCAGCAGCCAATATAATCCCAGTGTCAGCACTTCATGTAAAGGACAGGAGATGGGGGTCTATTTACAAACTTCATTTTCATGCGATAATGCCCATTTTCATGTGAAAATGGGCATTATCGTATAAAAATGAAGTATTTAAGATTTATATACAATGGATCGCCATAGAAAACAGCAGTTTCCATCGCAACCTATGTAAATATCGGGGCTCTCCGCCGGCCCGTTCTTTTCAGATCGGTTCGTAATATTTACAAAGCCTGGGAGCAGAGCTTTACACTCCGCTCCCAGTGTAAAAGTAACGGCATCTCAGGCTGGAGTTAGTGCCTTTGGGCCTGATCCAGACCTACACCAATGAGCTGTGCCAACTACGGCACAGCGTATCGGCATGCACTACCCCCCCAGCACTCCCCCCTGTCCCAGCGTATTTACCATCGCTTGCGCCGGCTGAAGCCTACCCTAACTTCAGCCGACGTAAGCGAGGGTAAATACTCTGGGACAGGAGCGTAGTTACTAAAACCCCTCCCTCCCTCATTACACTACCTCCCCCCGCCTACCTACACTATCCTTCGCGTAGTAACAGCGAGGAACGCCTCCTCAGCCGTTACTACGGTGATACTATAGTTACGCCACCCAACATCTGGCTGTAGACAGAAGGAGGGGACAATAAGGCTGACTGGACACAAGTAAAGAGGGGGACAATAAGGCTGGCTGGACACAGAAGGAGGGGCAATAAGGCTGGCTGGACACAGAAGGAGGGGACAATAAGGCTGGCTAGACAAAGAAGGAGGAGCAATAAGGCTGGTTGGACACTCATAAAGAAGAGGGCTAGCTATAAGACTGGCTGGACAAAGAGGGGACAATAAGACTGGCTGGCCACAAAGAAGGAAAGGACAATAAGGCTGGCTGTGCACACAAAAGGAGGGGCAGTAAGGTTGGTTGGACTCATCCACTCTTGGAAACGGCCCTATGGGGGAGCTATCATTGTTTTTCCCCAGTGGTAACCAGATCATTTAATTAAACATGAAGCGTTCAGTGTAGAAATCATGACCCACATGATATGATTACTTATTGTTGACCTGTTTACTTTGCTAAACTCAAGACACATCTGGTGCTGAAATTTCCATCCCCCACTTCTACATTTCCACTTCCAGCACTGATCCCACGAGATTTAATATATTTAAAAATACTAAATAATCAATGTTAAGAAAACAAAAGTAGCAAAAATAAATGTATCCTTAGGTTGTTTCTTCATGCAGTTTTAAAGTTGGATTCTGTTGCCATAGAAACCACAGTTACATAGAATTACGTAGTGATCAGGGAGGCTTTAGAACACCCCTTTGGGCTCTATCCACACTGCATCATAAACCCTCTTTCTAATGACTGCTTTCATAATACAGGCTGAGATCTGTTAGACTCGGAATAAGTCTTGTTTCCATACTGGACGGGGACCGAGTTTGGCTTCGCCAGGCCGTAAGATAAAATTTTTATGGGGGCCCAGTGACACTGTCCTGGCCTTCAGCAGCTGCATTATCTACCTCCCACATTGCTTGACCCCCATGGGTTTATTGGGCATGAATGCCCCGATTACTTCTGGGCACCACCGCAGCCATGTCTTGTATTTAAGCCATTGTGTAAACCCCTCCAGAGAGTTTTTGAAAAGGAAATGACAGGTGGGAGGAATACACTGAATATAAAGTTATGCTTTGAAATGACTTATGTAGCTAATTAGGAGGTTAGAGAAATCTTGAGGGATTGTTGCATTAAATCCATGTATAATATACTCCAAATTCAAGTTATTTGAAGCAAAAATAAATCAGGCAACTTTCCGTGTTTTGTAATACAAGTTTTTGACTTCCAAAATATTGTAAAGTTTTTGGAGTAACTGCTCATTAATTTTAATAAAGTAGCTTGATCATTATCTCTTTTATACGTTGGAAATGGTCTCATCACTTTGAGAAGATAAAGCCTCTAATTCCTATCATATCTCTCTTATTAGTAGCCGAGTTCACCAAGAAATCTGGAGACTTATTTTATCCACTAATTACAGAACAGTACATTAGATTCTCCGTTATAGAGGATAGTCATTACTGATACTACGTACATGTCACCTGTTCCCTTACACGTTTATAAAGGAGATAACCGTTTTACAGGGTCTTCTATCAAATAGGCCAAGAAAATGAGTTAGTCATCACGCCTATAAACATGATACATTTTACGTTAGTTGTTAATAATCTGATAAGCAAATAATTTTGTGAAATGCTTAAGATAATTGCATTTGTTATGTTACTTATACAAACTATTTGGAAAGGTTACAACAAAGACTGGAATATTTATGACATTTAAAACAAGATTAATATTAAACTACAGAAGAATCTTGGAATCTCCAGGTTTAATATCAGTCAAGTCTTAGATTCCCGGGAATATAGATTCAAATATTTTGCTCGGTAGAACAAAAATGCAATCATTTATTGATCCACGTTTGATATTTATTATACGGTGACCTAGATTACTTATATAGGAACCAACATGTGGCATCTTGAGTCAGTTAACGGTACGTCTTAATTGGGAAGGATTTGTTAACAAGTAATAATCTGTTTACTTTTCAGACATTTTTTTTAATTTTTTATTTATTTTGGAGCAAGTGGCATTTAACAGGTTCCAGCCGCCATGCTCCTCGTTTAAGCTACGATGCAATTAACGCCAAAAATAAAAGGTTAAAGGGCTATGGACGCTTTTAGTCATACTTTTTAATTGTCACATGCTGTGAAGCATTTTACCAATTATCGTTACACTTTAGAGTGTAAATGAGACGTTCCTGAAACACAGCGAATGTGTACAGCTCAGACATGAAGAAGGAGGCAGAATGTTATGCTGTTAATTTGACTCATAACGCGGCAAGCGGTGCATGACTTCCCTGCGCAGAGTGTTTATCGATGCTATTTAGGGCACTGTGCAATGGTCAAACTTTTAATTAGAGGGCACTGACCATTATTATGCAAGTTCCATCGTTTTATACACAATAAAACCTGCTGTAGATGTGGAGTTTTCTCGTTCTTTCTGTAAAACTGGATTGCAGTCATCATGATAGAGAAAAATAAGGGTGTGGGGCCCGCTGCGAAAGGCCCTTTTTTGAAAGGGCCGTTTTCTCCCTGCCAGTTGCGAACTGGCTGGGAAATCGCTTGCGGAGAAGCAATCGATCCACGGAGGAAAGAAGATGGAACGGTGAACGGTGAGTATGAATGTAACCCCAACCCTTACCCAAATCCTTACCCTTCCCTGCAAGCTGATTAAGACACCCCTCCCTGCAGTCTAACCCTAAGACTCCCCTCCCTGCAGTCTAACCCTAAGACTCCCCTCCCTGCAGTCTAACCCTAAGACTCCCCTCCCTGCAGCCTAACCCTAAGACTTCCCTCCCCACAGCCTGACTCTAAGACTCCCCTCCCCACAGCCTAACCCTAAGACTCCCTTCCCTGCAGCCTAACCCTAAGACTCCCTTCCCTGCAGCCTAACCCTAAGACTCCCTTCCCCACAGGCTGACCCTAAGACTCCCTTCCCTGCAGCCTGACCCTAACACTCCCTTACCTGCAGCCTAACCCTAAGACTCCCGTCCCCACAGGCTGACCCTAAGACTCCCTTACCTGCAGCCTAACCCTGAGACTCCCTTCCCTGCAGCCTGACCCTAAGACTCCCCTCCCCACAGCCTAACCCTAAGACTCCCCTCCCCGCAGCCTGACCCTAATCCTAATACCATAGACTTCCCTGTAATACTCACCTCGATGCGGTGGCAATGCGAAAATAAGAATTCGGCTGCCTGTATTACGAAAACGGAACTTTCGTTCCGCAGACTGCATCCTGAAAAATAATTGATAAATATAACAGCCATCCATGCAAAATCTCATTACAGGGGAAGATCCAGACCAGAGCAGAGGTCCTCCGAGTTATTTTGTACTGTGCACGCTCAGAAAGAAAGCAGGAATAATTGTGTGCGTTCCAGACCTGACCGCAAGTGACTGAAACATCTCTTGCATTCAGATGGGTGTCTAGTGGGAGGAGAGTGGCAGAGGAATGTAGTCAATGCAAAGTAAATACATGTTCACGCAAATGCACCCGAACAAGAGCCGAACACAGTCGTGAGTATGCACAGCCTGTAGCAGAACAGATACCCCAATCACGGGGCCTATAAATCCAGGAGGCTGCTAATGGGTGACACTCATCAACATATATCGGTCCTTTGTGTTGCTTTAAACCTTCTGGATGCCCTTTTTTTTAGTATTTTTATTTATTTTTTTACTTTTATTTGTGTGTATACTTTCCGTTCATTCCCTCTGTTACGGACAGGGCAGCTGTTAGGAGCGGAGGGACCTCGGGGCAAAGCCTCCTTGGATGTGTGAGCGGTATTAGCTGTGGATTAGTGGTGGTGGATGCGTTGACCATGGATGATGCAGCCTGGTCTCTAACCCCAAGTCTAGTGACCCTGTTGAGGCCCATCCTTACCACTGATGGCTACACCACGATCATAGGATTCAAATGTGGGGCAAAGCCCCCGAAGAGAGGTAAAACTGGAGGGTTTAGAGAGGTTTCTCAATGTGTAAAACCTGGAGATGATCCAAACATTTATGAGGAGATGAGGAAATCGACCGGGCAGCACAGTGGCTCAGTGAGTAGCGTCTCACAGTTCTCAGGTCATGAGTTTGAATCCCGGACTAGGTCTATTCTGCGTGGAGTGTGTATGTTCTCCCTGTGCCTGTGTGGAGCTTGTATGTTCTCCCCGTGTCTGTGTGGGTTTCCTCCGGGTGCTCCGGTTTCCTCCCACACTCCAAAAACATGTTGGTAGGTTAATTGGCTGTGGAATAAAATATCCCTAGTCTGTGTGTGAGTGAGTGAGTGAGTGAGTGAGTAAGTGAGTGAGTGAGTGAGTGAGTGTGTGTGTGTCTGGGACCTTAGTGTGTAGCTCCAATAGGGGCAGGGATTGATGTGAATGCCTAATGTTGCCTGTAAAGTGCTGCAGACAATTTGTGGCGCTATATAAATAAGTGTTAATAAATAATAATAATAATAAGAATAATAATAATAATAATAATAATAACTGAATCATTAGTAGAAACACCCTGTGTGGCACAAGGAATGTTTAAAACCAGTGATTTCCACCAGTAGAGGTGACATTGAGTCCTATGGGGCAAGGTTCTGAGTACTGACACTTCTGCACAATACACACAGTCTGTTATGTGACAATTTCCATAAAGAAAATCAATGAAATGTGCAGTTGAGCCAGCAGAGACCGAACGTCTTCATAACACTGCAGAGGAACCTGCAAACACCCTTCACATGATCATAGAAATAGTGAGAAATGAACCAGAACTGAAGGAATTCATTCACTTGAACATGAGTGAAATTAATCTCAGCTTTGTATGTAGAATAAATTCTGACTCTCTTCTGGTTCTGAAAACATTTACATCTATGTTATTATTGAACGCATCAAATTCCAAGTTCAGATTGTCCTTACGAGTGCCATAGGACTTCTTTATCTTACCGTGCGTAGTTTCCTTCTTAAGAAATAACTATGCATGAACAATGCCCCTCCCTGCGCCTACC
>WWET01005125.1:88075-103826 GCA_011038615.1 Limnodynastes dumerilii
GACGGGGTCCATTTCACCGATAGGGGGAACAAATTCTTTGTGGAAGGGATGTATGAGAGGATAAGAGGCTTTTAGGTGGGCAGGGGCACTGGCTTTAGGTTCATCGCTGTGGCGGTTGCGGTGGAGGTCTCAGCAAAAGCAAAGGTTGGCGCTGGGTGGTTTGTCGGTGTTTGTGTGAGCAGAGGTAGTTCTGATCCGATAGCAACACAGCCAGTGGGCGGGGGGTATCAGATCTGAAACGGTCGAGCCCCTTTGGGAACGGGCCGAGTGTCCTGCTGGAGGATCAGACAAAGGGGGAGTAGCGCCGAGGTCAAGGTGGTTGACCTCTTTAAAGGTGGAACTTTGCTGGACCCCCACCGCTGCTGGTGCCACCTAACTGCCTTTATAATGACTCGCTTTGAGTCAATACCAGTTAGGTTAATCTATCAATTCAATTATTCCATTTAAATAAATACCATGTTCCCTAGTTTAAACCCAAGCTATCGGTGTCCGTCTCTTTATTTATATGATTGGTTTGTCTGATGTATGCATGCCTGGACACTATGCCGTTTGCTGTTTATTAACCCTAACCATTCCCTTCCCGTAACCTAATTCCTCCTCTCTTCACAGCCTAACCCTCCCCTAACCGTAACAATCCTTGTTTTGCAGCCTAACCTTCACCTAACCTCAACCTTCAGTTTTGATATGCCATCGGCTAGCGTACTTAGCTCAGGATCTGGCCCATTATTAGTAAATTAGCATTTGCATTCCTAAAGCCTTTAAAGTTTCCTATAGGAGCATAGATATTGACGGCAGATATTGACGTCTGTTCAGCTGTTTTTATTTTTAAACCATACTCATTCTAGATCCTATTTTACCCTTAATTTAGGATATCCTTATATTTATCCCAAGCATGTTTACATTATTCTTCCTCCACCTCTACCACCTCATATGGGATTTTTTGACACAAATTAAAAAATAAACAAAGCAGTTTGTTATATATAACTAGACTGTCCTGAAATTAATCTATAGTCCATATAATTAAAAATTTAAACTCCACAAGGATATGTTATATTAAAAAACCACTAAAGCCAGGTACACGCTGTACAATTTTCAGGGCCAATAATTGCATAGTGTGGACGCTGGACCAACAAGACGGTTAAGAAACCCTGCCGATCAACAACAGTATAGGTCATTTTGCAGAACCGATACAACCAATAGTTTGCCGATCCAATAATTAGGGCAAATCAGGTCAGAAAGGGTCTGAGAGTATGTGCATCACGATTTCTCCAGCTATAAAGCTACTTGGTCTGGAGCCAGGAAAATTACGCTAGTGGGTACATTGCATAACAGAGGCCTAGATTAAGTGTTAATATTGCTATAGGCAAGTATCCTGGTCAAACAAGTTTTTATAGATCTACAAAGGTATAATCCAGAAGGCTCCCATGACGTCCAAGGCGGCTCTATGGGAAAAGGTAGACGCTTGCAATGAGGACACTTGAAACCTGCGATCCTTACCTGTAACTTTTCATTTGTATTGAAGAAATAAAGGACAATCGCAAAAAGCTAATTACACTCTTCTATTACACAAACAGCATCTTAATACATGGTGCAGATTTAGACACCTACAAGAAACACTTAACAGAAGCTGAGATGGATCAGACACAGTTTACTTAATGAATCAAATGGATGCAAAAGTTCAATTATAATGTAACACTTGGCAACTCACCTCACTGTCCTAATTAATGCCTATAAATAAATTCAAGGGCAAAACAGAGATTTGTTGGAGGAGATTATTACGCCTAGGCCTGTACAGGTGAAGTGAAGAAACTAACACCATACTTAAGGATGCTTCCCGGTGAGGATCACGGCAGAGTTGCCTATCTTACATTAAAGAGCGTGTCAAGCGGTTCTGATGATTTGAGAGTCAGGGAATTCATTGGACTGTCATGGATTAGGCTAAAATAGAATTTTTTGTTTGCTTTTCTCTGGATGAACACATCTGGAATAGGTGAGAGATGCTATGATCATATTTGTAAATGTGTGGAAACATCGTGGTAATGAGATGTATACTTATCAAATCTGCATGGTGTTAACGTGACTCTAATATCAAACAACAGGTAATGCGTCCACACCCCAGACTATGCAATGATGGAGGTGAGAGGATTATGATCATGTAAAACGCGTCGTCACACACATAATGGCCTTGATTCACACTAAAGGAGTTGTGCTTCTTAAGTGCGGATTTTCATGAAAATGTGTAATAGGTCATTAACACAATCTACGTACCAGTTTAAAGACCGCACACAGTAGTTTAGTTTACTTAATGCTGCTTTGGGGAGTGATTAGGTAGCAGTGGGAGGGGTTTAGATTAGCCGGGGAGGGAATGTCTTCTTAAGAAGGAAACTACGCACGGTAAGATAAGGTAGCCCTATGGCGCTCTTAAGTGCCAAAAATTAACTACAAACGGGGGACGGGCTAGAGGCTGCATAAGTGTAAATACAGTTCAATAACTGCACCTTCTCTCTTGTATCTAACATAGGGAATGTCCAAAAAGTAGACAAATAGAATGATACTAACTCACTCCACACCAAAAAAATGCATATACAATACAAGGCACTTACATTTTATAAACTTTATATGATAAACTGATATAAATAAATAAAATAATACTATAGTTACATGACAAACTGATGCTTCCACGATAAGCATGAAAGGCTTCAATATCATTTCTACCACTTTCTGGATTTATAATGCGCTTATATAATGTTATATTCTTCCTTTAAGATGTGAGAGTTTGATATTACTAATGGCGTTTTGGATACACGATGACAATTGTAGTGTTCTTCCGCTTGTCACTGCCATTCCCAGACACACAATGAAAAGTCATCCTGCCCGAGGACATCAAGCCATGTTCAATTCTATTTTCAATGTTTTAAGTATTTTGGGCAATACAAAATTAAACATCAGAGCTTCAACAGGTTCTGAAGGTAAAAATTAAACAATACACTGAGTTCTGGAGCTCGCTCGTAATTACTGTCTTGTTTCATCAGGGCTTTCAGACATCAAATATAGTGGTTGTAGTCTGTTGACAAGCGAGGAAGTTGAGCGTGTATAATCTGAGCCTGTAGCCCATTTTCCTGTACCTGACATTTTTTGTAATAAGGATGGATTTATAAAGAAGATATTACAAAAAAAATTGAAAATCATAAACAGGAACAAAGTCAGATTTCGCTGCCCCCCTCCAAATCTTCATACACGTTATTAAAACTTAAAAAGCCCCCAGAGCATTCTCTTTCCTACAAAAGTCTTTGGATATAAAACTCATGTATACCAACGCAATAGAGCATATAAAGCAAATTTAGCAAAATCGAAATGAAAAACAGGTTCACTTGGGGATACAGCTTTCTGTACATGCAATTACAGGTGGATATCATGCCGTACACTGTACATGGGTCCTGCAAGGTGATGGAGTTGGGTATAGACGGTAGACTTGCATTGTTTCCAGTGGTGGAATTTCCATGGGTTCTGGGGCTAATACCACTATGGGTCCAGAGATAAGGGGAGACAGTGGACATAAAGCATGAACCATTGGACTAGACTATGAATTCTCAGTTAGTCCCTTAGCCCTGGTTGGAGTTTGGCATTAGAAGACTAGAGCAGTATTGACCAACTCTAACTATGGGGTCTGGTGATGCAGAAGGTTAAAGAAGATATTTTGTTTCATGTAACTTCAACAATATTGGCCCTTGTGATGTGTGACAACTCTAGGAATATCATGACAGTCTAAGCTTTATACAGCATTGGTCTTTGCAATTAAGTCCTAGGCCATCAAAAAACCAATCTTGCTTTGATCTACTACCGTCTATGGTTGATACTTCTTATGAGACTAGACCACTTATGGATGTGGAATCTTAAATATTGGTCTGGTATACTGATATGGGACCATGTTCACACTGATCCGCACCTAACTCATCCGTCCTGCGCCTAACCCACCCCCAGTTTTTAGGGGGTTACCTTACCTAACCGTGCATAGTTTCCTTCCTAAGACGGTAACTACATGCAGAGAATGCCTCTCCAGCCTCCCCCCGGCCTCCCCGGCTAATCTAAATCCCTCCCCTCTCCTCCCACTTCTAGCTAAATACCCCCCGAGGCGGCATTAGCACGCCTCTTTCTTACTAAATGTCACGACCCAGACATCACCTGAGGCTTTCGTGACTTATCTGGGGCTCAAGGGGTTAATCACAACAGCCACCTGGTCTGTTCTACAATGACTAATGCCCCTTCTCCTGCCCCATTACCAATGAACTGCCACCACCAAGGCTATTCACAGGAGGCCTTCGGTTCTCCTTTACCCAAATCACACACAGTTATGCTTTACCAGAATTATCATCAACCCAGAATGACCTCTTCTGTTACCCGTCAGTAGCGTTTAATAACCGAGCTGGTCTGACCCGTGATTCCGTAAGAACTGACACGTGAATCCGTAAGAACACAGAGACATGAACTTATTAATTGATATTTAATATGATAATAATCACAATGCTTAGTTACAGAGAATAACAAAATAGACATACAATATGCAGAACAGTTTCATATACAATAAACAGGTGAAAACACAGAAAGACTTACACACAACCTTCCCTGCCTGAGATTAGCAGATTACTGGGGAATATGGAACACTCCCTTCCGTCCAGAAGATCTCATGAAGTGAACCCCGTGTATGTATCATACACATGTTTTTAAAGACCAAAACCTGCTCCCCTGGAGAGGATCTTCTGCAGAAATCTAGCTTTTATGACCCCTCTAATAAACTGATCCATTTACAACAGGGCCCTAACCTGATCACCTTGTTCTGCTCCACTACATTCAAGGTATTTCCCTGAATCACCAGACCCTGGCCAAACAGAGGTCACTCTATATACAGATATTTAATTTGTACACATAATATTTAAGTTGTATCCTGACACTAAACTCTTTAAAGACTGCATGGAGACAATCTACGTACCTTACTGGTACGTAGATTGTGTAAATGACCTACTATAGATGCGTAGTAGGTCATTTCGTAAAAGATTGTGCTTAAGAAGCAGCTGCTTCTTAAGTATAACTACGGTCCATGGTGCCTAATATTTAATTCACTTCTACCTCTCCACTTTAAGCACTGGATAAGACATCAAAGTTTAAAATGTAACTTTAAGTCAGAAAAGAGTTTCAAAACTTTCACATACATTTCGTTGCACTGTCACATGCCATCAACTTATATTCAGCCATCATTTTCCCTAAGAAGTGACACGTCGCAGCAGGATAAGTGATTCCTGGAAAAAACGTCCAAAAGGAGTTTGGAATCAGCAAATTGCATCGACTTCTTTTTAAGCACTTTGCCGCAGGTTGAGTTATGATACCTCTGAGATAAATCTAATTTAGGTGTTTGAAAGTGAATGTCCATCTTTCCGCTGCCTGAACAGTTTCACAACAGGAATCGTCCTTAGAATTTTGGGACGGTCAGCAAAATTATCAGAGAATGTGCCGATAAATGGATGGGGATGAAATATAAGGGAGGTCATTACTTCAGAAAGACAATTTATATATTTTTCTCTGAATGAGTGTTAACTAAAACATTGAGATTCCTTTTTCTCCAAGAAATTTTATTTCTCTTAACAATATTTAAAAATGTTTTTAAATCATATACTTTTAATACAAAACTATTGATTTTTACCAACACCCCTCTGAGCTCTCTGCCCTGTGACACTTTACCCGCTCTGCCATGGCTTGGCATACTGAGAGCCTGTATGGAACTGGCAGCATTCTCTGCTGATATAACCCTGTACTGGGTTAGAAAGAAAAATAGAAATGAAAAATGCTGCATATTATGTGCAATTAACAGGGGTGTGATAGGGGTGTGACAGGGGGTGTGACAGGAGTGTGACAGGGGTGTGACAGGGGGTGTGACAGGGATGTGACAGGAGTGTGACAGGGGTGTGATAGCGTGTGTTACAGATAGAGGGGAGTGCAGGGGGCATGTCTTATAGATAGGGAGTGCAGGGGGCGTATGTTACAGATAGAGGGGAGTGCAGGGGGCGTGTCTTATAGACAGGGAGTGCAGGGGGCGTGTGTTACAGATAGAGGGGAGTGCAGGGGGCGTGTGTTACAGAGAGCGGGAGTGCAGGGGGCGTGTGTTACAGATAGAGGGGAGTGCAGGGGGCATGTCTTATAGATAGGGAGTGCAGGGGGCGTATGTTACAGATAGAGGGGAGTGCAGGGGGCGTGTCTTATAGACAGGGAGTGCAGGGGGCGTGTGTTACAGATAGAGGGGAGTGCAGGGGGCGTGTATTACAGATAGTGGGGAGTGCAGGGGGTGTGATAGGGGTGTGATAGGGGTGTGACAGGGGGTGTGATAGGGTTGTGTTAGGGGTGTGACAGGGGGTGTGGTCACTCCTTCCAATGATCTGAATGCTGCACTAAATTGCATACAGGAATCGGCATTTTTCTCTCACACGTTACGGTGACAGCTGTCTAATAAAATATTGTAATGCCAGCAAGATTGCTCAATACCATAATCCTGACCCTGATTCCTGACCGTAGGTCAGATTCCCACCTTAGTGTGTACGAATGTATCCGCACCTAATTCCCCGGTCCCCCGCACCCGTTTTTAAGTTCCTAATAGCAATTATGAATGCCACAGGACACCCTTAACTACCCGTGCGTAGATTCCTAAGCCCTCCCTCCCAGCATAATTTACATCCCTCCTCCTGCCCACTTTACGGAACTATCCCCCGGCACGCCCCTCCTTACCTTAAAAACTACGTGCGGTCTTTAAAGACCACACGTAGTTAATATCCACACGGACCCCCTATGCAAATTGCGTAGTCTATATGACTATGTATGCACACTGACTACATACGCAATAATAAGCACCTAAGAAGCATCAGCTGCATAGGTATGAATCAGGCCCCTAACCAGTAATGGGGGGAAGAACAGCAGGTCTCAGGGGCAGTAAAATTTGGCACTCATACAGCTGGTCTCAGGGGCAGTAAAATTTGGCACTCATACAGCAGATACTGGGGGGGCAGTAAAATTTGGCACTGATACAGCAGATACTGGGGGGCAGTAAAATTTGGCACTGATACAGCAGATACCGGGGGCAGTAAAAGTTGGCACTGATACAGCAGATACTGGGGGGAAGTAAAATTTGGCACTGATACAGCAGATACCGGGGGCAGTAAAATTTGGCACTGATACAGCAGATACTGGGGGCAGTAAAATTTGGCACGGATACAGCAGATACCGGGGAGCAGTAAAATTTGGCACTGATACAGCAGATACCGGGGGCAGTAAAATTTGGCACGGGTACAGCAGATACCGGGGGCAGTAAAATTTGGCATGGATACAGCAGATACCGGGGGCAGTAAAATTTGGCACAGATACAGCAGATACCGGGGGCAGTAAAATTTGGCACTGATACAGCAGATTCCGGGGGGCAGTAAAATTTGGCACGGGTACAGCAGGTTCCGGGAAGAGTGAATGTCAGGCTGTCAAAAATGAGAACTTTCTGAATTGCACCGGTGACAAATGAAACGTTTTGTACATTTGAATCCTGTCGGCAATGATACAACCAATATTATGGTGTGGACGCCATTACTGCCAAAATAGCAATTACCTGGATGGTAACAGCATGCCATTCATCAATACTGGCACAAGGTGTAAAGTAATGTGGGTAAAGACTCCGGGATGCTAAATAATCACCTGGAACCCTGCTACATAGCAAATACCTTGGTCCCCAACAACTACCTTAATAAACCTATTTAACATATTGTTTGTCTGCTTTATTCATCCTTTCCTTTGAATATAAGTGCACTAAAAGACAATGCATTGCACTTCTGTAACACAGAGCCCAAAGGAAATGAGATCTACTGAAATAAAGAAATTCGTATTTGACTAATACTGAACCTTCCTCCTTCAGAGCCATTTAGCATGATGACAGGTTCTTTGTAAGTGCTCCGGCTCTCAGCCTGGATGAGCCCTGGTCACATTCGTTCATCCTCCAGTTTCACTCACAGGAATAAGCGTGTTACCCGGTGATGTCTGAAGGTCACTGGAGGTCACCAGCGCCTCGGAGAGTTCAGTCTGTGGTTTCAGGGACTATCACACTCTGATGAGCCTTGTTAGAGTCACAATGACAGCACATAACTAGAGTTTATTATAATAAACCTCATTTTGTCTATATTCAAGAACATTATTTTTTCAATTATTACTTTAGAAATGGTGGCGTTGTTGGGTTATATTTAAAGGTAATTACAATTTTGTAGATTTTAAGATTTATTGGGCAGGAAAGCCATAAAAAGGATCAGAGCTTCAAAGCAAACATGAACTAACATCATTTATGTCCATTCTAACATCATTTATGTCCATTCTAACATCATACATTCCATTCTAACATCATGTATGTCCATTCTAACATCATGTATGTCCATTCTAACATCATACATGTCCATTCTAACATCATGTATGTCTATTCTAACATCATGTCATACATGACTCCTCCTCTACATTCCCAATACATGACTCCTCCTTTACATTCCCAATACATGACTCCTCCTTTACATTCCCAATACATGACTCCTCCTCTATATTCCCAATACATGACTCCTCTTCTACATTTCCAATACATGACTCCTCTTCTACATTCCCAGTACATGACTACTCCTCTACATTCCCAATACATGACTCCTCTTCTACATTTCGACACATGAGACCCCTTCATTCCTGATGCAAGACACCTATTTTCTGTTACTGACACATGATGCCTCTTCTCTGATCCTGACACAAAACGTCTGATTTTCATTACTGACATACCATATCTCTACTCGGTTCTTGACATGAAAGCTATTCTCTGTACCTGACACGTAGGGCCAGATTTGCTAAGGTTTGGAAAAGTGGAGATGTTGCCTATAGCAACCAATCAGATTCTAGTTTTCATTTTACTATTACATACTAGAGAATGTCAGCTAAAATCTGATTGGTTGCTATGGGCAAACTCGCAGCTTAGTAAATCTGGCCCATAGTGTCTGTTCACCAGCCTCCTACCTGACACTTCCTCCTCCACATGATGCCTTATCTGCACGACTCTCACACAACTTGTCTCATCGAACCTTTACACGGTTGACATTTACCAAAATATGACAGCATGCAGAAAGCAACTGATGCATGGATGACATTAAATGATTTACAGTATACACGATTGATCATCCAGTTAGTAAAACAACATTTTGATCTTATTATATTACCATTAACATTTTTTTTTTAATAGCTTGCGTATAAATGTACCGACTAATACCAGTTACTGGTCCAGGAAGATGCAGTTTTAACACATCGCTTCAATCATTGCAGGGAATCTTTGTAACCATTAAAACAAATCATAATTCCAACAAGCTTTTCCCCTATGGAAGAATGCTGCTTATTGTTCTAATTGCTTTTGACCTTTAACGTGTCTGCTTGCTGCATTTAAATGTATATTGTCTCTAATTAAAACGTGGACAATAGTTATGTTCTACATTGAATAGTGCAATAGTACAAATGCAGCTTTTTGGGAGCTTAATGTCTGCGCTGGGTAATTCTTAAGATCATTGGTTTCTCTTTGCCTGTAATATCTCCTAAGTTCTTATCTATCATCATAAATGTAAAGATTACAGTTTCGGAGTCATTTAGTTGCAAATAACGGTTAACCACAGGTGCAGACGAAGTGAAAAGCCTTACATCCATGTCCCAAGGTTTGCTAAGTACGCACGTTCTTTAACAAGCCCAGACATCTGCATGGAGAGAGAAGGTAGCCCAATGTTGTGGAAGTCAACTAAAATATGTATGAATGAAGATCCGTGTTTACTATGTGCGCATTTTTACGCACGTACATAGCAAGGCAACACCCACGACACTCCCCGCGGCCAGGCGGGTTTTCGGTGACTTACGCCTCCATAGGGCACCCTTAACTCTACGTGTGTACTTACGTATGTGCGTATTTCTCTAACAGCGACCTCATATGCCCATTTAAATGCTTCCCCCCGCCCACTTTCACGTAACTTCTACCATACGGATAAAAACCACGCCCCTACGTACGTATGTCCCTCAGTGCGATTCACAAGTCTAAAGTACTTACGGCCCATATTCAGACCACCGGACGTATATGCAATACGGACCTACGCGCATAAAAACTACGTAATTTGCGTGGAAAAAGTTATGACGCATGTACAGTTAATCTGCTCCTAAAAATACGCAAGCAACCACACGCAAAAACGGATCTGTGAATACGGCCCGATTTCAGTTGCCTTGCCAAATCCGCACGTACTTATATCATTCTTATCTGTGAATCCTGTCCCATCTAGACTAGAGGAAGTAACATGTATAGCTTGGAGCAGAGAAGAGCAAGTAAAATGGCGCATGACCTGTGTCATACACCATACAGAGACAGACTAGAGGAAGTAACATGTATAGCTTGGAGCAGAGAGGGGGCAGGGGGGTATGACAGCAGCTTTCACATATATTAAGGGGTGTTATTTGGTTGCAGGGAAGGGAATCTTAGGGTCAGGCTGCGGGGAAGAAATTCTTAGGGTCAGGCTGCAGGGAAGGGAGTCTTAGGGTCAGGCTGCGGGGAGGGGAGTTTTAGGGTCAGGCTGCAGGGAAGGGAGTTTTAGGGTTAGGCTGTGGTGAGAAGAGTCTTAGGGTTAGGCTGCAGGGAGGGGAGTCTCAGGGTTAGGCTGCAGGGAACGGAGTTTTAGGGTTAGGCTGCGGGGAGGGGAGTCTTAGGGTTAGGCTTCAGAGAGGGGAGTCTCAGGGGTAGGCTGCAGGGAAGGGAGTTTTAGGGTTAGGCTGTGGGGAAGGGAGTTTTACGGTTAGGCTGCGGGGAGGGGAGTCTCAGGGTTAGGCTGCAGGGAAGGGAGTTTTAGGGTTAGGCTGTGGGGAAGGAAGTTTTAGGGTTAGGCTGCAGGGAAGGGAGTCTCAGGGTTAGGCTGCGGGGAAGGGCGTTTTAGGGTTAAGCTGCAGGGAAGAGAGTCTTAGGGTTAGGCGGAGGGGAGGGGAGTCTTAGGGTTAGGCTGTGGGTTTGGCAAATACTCACTAGTTGCCACTGTTGATTCATGCTGGAGATCTCGGATTCTATCACTCGGATGGAGCAGGAACAATCGCTGGTGGTGAGTAATTGGAAATGGTTGGTAAAAAACGGCCCTGTCACAAAAGGGCCATTCTTACCGCTGAACCACACCCAACACAAGGGCATGTGTATAAACTGGAGGATGGTGGCTTTAGGGGGACTGCACCTCCCATCTGAGGGGGTAGAGGTAACACATTAGAGCTGTGAAACATGTTTGTGATCAACATAAGGATATCCTAAATCTCAAACTAAAATTGAGGGTCAAATAGGGTCAATATAGAGTCAAATAGGGTCAAATAGGGTTAATATAGATTTAAATAAACAACTGGGCAGACTGGATGGGCTATGTGACTCTTATCTGCCATCACTTTCTATGTTTCTAGGCTAGTAAGCCTGTCATTAATATGGTCATCATTACATGTCATATCACCGATACCCTACTGTACATAGTCCAATGTCCAAACCTTTCCCCCATCCCCCTCCTGCTCCGATGACTATCAATCCCACACATTTGGGCTAGTTGTTTATGTTGTTACAAAGATAGCTGAACCTGCTGCAGCTAAGACCCACGTCTTAAGGGTTAATCCCAAATTACAATTCATCCGTGCGCTGAATGTAACGCCAGTAGGACGTCGGCTGCTCAGATCTCTTATCTTTCATAGAAATATTGTACAACATGTTTATATCAAAAGGAATTTGTGATACACTCGAATTTTGTGTTTTCATCTTTCAAACATTTTTGATGCCAAGGGGCACTGTAAAATAAGATTTTGCTTTCTTTTCACGTAGGGCACCGGCTGTAATCTCACTCAAAAAAAATTGTTAAACAGAACAATTTGACCCTGAAAATCTATTGAAATGATGCCAGTGTAGCATGGCAAAAAATTGGCACCTACATCTCTGTCTCACCCATTCTGCCAGTCACCTCTTCTTGTGACCACCGGGTCTTTCCCCATACTCTGAAATGTCTTCCGACCTTCAGTTGCACTTTACCCCCCCCCCCCCATTTCCAAGTCTCTAATGTTGCCCCTTTGTCCATTCCAGCCAAACAGTCGCCCTAAACTCATCTCCTCATCTTCTTCAGCCTCAATCAGGTTACGTTGAGATGATAAATTAAGGACAGGGCTGACGTCAGAAAATGTGGGGCCTGGGACACAGTCGCTGGGCCCCGCCCACTATGTGACGTCACATAGGGTGGGGCGTCTTGGACCGGCTTTAACCATGGGCCAGTGTGCAGGTAAATTCTTTCCTGTGCATTGGCCCGCTACTCGGCAGGCACCCATCAACGCCAAGCTTGGGACGGTAGGGGCCTCCCCTACGATGGCGGCCCTGATTAAGGAAATGTATCTTATGCATGAGACGAGTATTTTTTTTTGCCGACAATGTGAATTTAAAACCATATATTTATATACTGATCATAAAAAAAACTATCAAATAAAATCATAATTAATCAAATTAGATTAAAACATTTAACACCTTAACATGCTCTTCCCGATGTACCTGGGCCGTGAGTAAAAAGCATAAGCAAAATTTCCACTGGGCGTCCTGGCTGCTAAGTTATATCTTGGCGCCAGTCTATTGCACCTCTCACAGTTGGCTTCTGGCCAATCAGGCAGCAGAAAACACTATTGCAACCACTGGCAGCTCACTCCAAGATGCCGGTTATAGAGTCCAGGTCACCCCTTAGCACTCTCTCTTGCTGAGATTACTGAGTGTACCTTACAATGTTGTTTGCTAGCAACTCTCCTTGTCCTGACCCTATTGTCTCCTCCAGCCCTTGCCTGTGTCCTCACCATCTCCTTGTGTGATTGGTTGGCTTCACCCTTGTGGTGTTCACCTCGTGATTGCCCCTGTCTGTCTTGTTTGTGGTTGTTTGTCCTGTGGACATTCTCAATATCGCTCTAAGATTTGTTCTCCTGTCACTAGGGCTCTATCTCTATATCTCGCTGGTGGTTAGTCTTACCTATTTATCATCTAGTTTTCAGTTACCATTACCTTCAGGCATTGCTTTCAAGGGTAACGACCTGCAAGGAGCCTGCAGACCAACCTATCGCCACCATCAGGGACACTAGTGAAGACCTAGCCTTCATTTTGTGCCCTGGTTGTGTTGCCTGTAACAATTTATACACTCAACTAAATGAGTGTGACAGTACAAATAATCACGCCAGGCTTATTTTCCTGACAACATCAAGGTCCGTATTATTATTATATTCGCCTTAATGTTGGCATGTTCTACACTAACATTAATCATTACCGCAGTCTAACCCTAACCCAAACAGCAACTGAAAATTCTGCAGTCATGTAGACATATCGGTATTACCTGCTCAGAGCGGTGCTGTCGGTGAGAGACGCTGTCAGTGAGAGCGGTCAGTAAGAGACGCTGTAAGTAAGAGACGCTATAAGTGAAAGATGCTGTCAGTGGGAGGCGCGGTCAGTGAGAGGCGCTGTCAGTGAGAGATGCTGTCAGTGAGAGAAACTGCAAGTGAGAGATGCTGTCAGTGAGAGGCGCTCCCAATGAGAGGCGCTGTTAGTGAGAAGCAGCACAGAGTATATCAGGAGATGAGTGAGAGTTATATAGTGGAAGGAGCAGGGTCCCAGCAGCACAGAGTATATCAGGAGATGAGTGAGAGCTATATAGTGGAAGGAGCAAAGTCACAGCAGCACAGAGTGTATCAGGAGATGAGGGATGTGTTACTGAGGACAGGGGACATGTGACAGGATCATGATGTGGGAGGGGGATGAAGGCAGTACGAAGGCTGAGAGTTATATAGTGGAAGATGATTGGTGCTTTTCAGCAAACCCTTTGCATCATCCAGCGAGACCTGTTTGCATTCAACATACTTAAAAAGCTGTATAAAATATTTTCCAGCCGTTCATTTCTATTGCTAATGTTATGTCCTTTATAACAGACATAAGTGCGGTATCTGCCCAGAACACAACAATCAGACTGACATTTCCACGTTTAAGCTCTAAGGAGCCTCTTTCCTGCTCCTCCGTCTGATTATCTTCTATAACAACCTCCCTCCTCTCACCCCAGGGTGCCCGGGACAAGCCGCAGCATGTTGTGAATACAAGACTGGCAAAATGCCCCCCCCAGGGAGAGGTGTTCATCATTTGCTAGATAACAATCATTAATTAGCCATTGATTAATGAGTCTCATATGGGATACTGAACTAATCTAGCCTCGCACAGGTTTATTCTTATGGGCCACGTTTTCTAAATAATTATTCTGATGGCCGACTCTTGCGTTGGATTGTCTTACACAGCATGGCTTTGTAGATTGGACGCAATTGTGCAAATGTATTGTTGTATCGCAAAAATATACAATTATTAGAAAGTAAGAGGGACGCAGCTGCGACAACACCATCCCTGACATTGCGTCATTAAGCTTTGTGCAACCTCCAGAGCGAATCCGGAACCGAGAACTAATGTGAACGCAGCGAGTGCGCCGTAGAAGCGGTGGAAGAGGAGGCTTCGTGCAACAGGAACGGTGCTTTGGATTTCGACCAATTATTGTGCATACTGCAGGGTTGCCGACACTCCGGGAATATCCGGGAGACTCCCAAAATTCAGAGCTGTTCTTCTGGAATACCGGAAGAGCCGGAAAATCTCCCGCAGAGGACATGAGGCTGTGATTTCATGCAAATCACAGCCTCCAGTCCTGCCCCCCTGCCTAGCAGCTCTAATGAACTTAGTGTTACTAGGGGCATAACAGGACTAATATCCGTCATCAAGCCCCGCCTCAATCCCTAGTAATACTAAGAAAAGGGGCATTTCTAGTAAGGGGCGGGGCTTCAGGTGTAATTTGCATAAATTGCATCATTAAATCCTGCCCCCTTGCAGGCATCTATGGCTCCCCTCCAGGATCTCCCTGAGGGAAGCTTTAAAAAGTGGGCAACCCTGGCATAGTGTAGGGGCGCACATCAGCCAATGCAGCTACATGTTCACATACATGGCACAAGTTTAGGGTAGTTCAGTGTAAATGGAGGCTATGATTACAGTGACTGAATAGCAAACAATATTTACCTTTAGTATTAAAAACCATTAAAAAAGCATTTTTTTTATTACCGTCTGTAGAAATGAAGTAACAGATGTACAATACAACGGCAGCAATTTCTGAGCCTTTGGAAGTGTCACATCATAATGTAAAGATCTGGAATGGATCACAGAAGGTCACCCCTGGACTTAGACTTAGACACATTAGCAAATGTTTTGCTGTAAACAGCCCTTTGTTACATCTGTGTTCTGCTCTATATCAAGTGCACTTTGCTTGGGCCCTTACTGTACATTTATATATTTGAATTGAAGTGCGGTCACTGTGTGTTTTCTTGTTACTGTTACTAGTTTCACTTTGGGAGCCTGACCCCTCCCCAATATATCCGCTGCACACTGTTTAAATGGCCGAGTGTCTTACTACAGACCTCCTGAGTACACATATAGCAGATGGATTGGGACTCACCTACAGGAGGTGCTGTGACGCTGGGCAGGTGATAAACCCAATATATCTATATTGTGACCTAAACCTCCTTTCTATGTATGTGTGACACAGTGTATATAATGCTATATATCTATATTGTGTATAATCTCCTTTCTATATAGGTGTGACATAGTGTATATAATGTTATATATCTA
>WWET01005126.1:12095-24923 GCA_011038615.1 Limnodynastes dumerilii
ATTTCAAGTCCGGCCAGTATGAGCCAGGGGGCGGAGCCTAATGACGCGATTTGCATAAATCGCGTCATTAAGCCCCACCCCTGCAAGCGTCGCAAGCTTCTCTCCGGGATCTCCCGGAGAGAAGCTGCCAAAAGTCGGCAACCATGGTTTTGCTGTGTCTGGATCATACAGAGCACTGAACACTTTTTACCATACCAACATGTCTTGTTCATTGTGTGTATATACAGCACTTGCCCTTATGTATCAACCACCAAAGTCCTACAGAGAGTAAGCCTGCAGACAGGGCCCTCTTACCTACACAGTCTGTCTGTTACAATCCTGTATTGTTATAATGATTGTTAAAAATGTGAAATGCTATGTAATCTGATGGTGATTTATAAATACCTGTTAATAAATAAATAAAATAGATGTAAAAAGCTGGGAGAGCATAGAGTAATGTGTACAGCACAAATCAGGTTCTGTTCTTTAATGTGCAAAATATGATGTATTAGCATAAGAAAATTTTTGAACAAATGTGTAAAATATAATCACTGCCATGCTGCCTATAGCTGTACCATAGACAAATAAAGAAACAGTGTATAATATGTCTTTCCAACATTCCTTTAAATCCTTTAAAAGTTCATACGGGAGTCATCTAATCAGTCTCTTTAATAAGTAGATAAGGTTCCTTTAGCTTTTGTATGGAACACGCAGACTGGGACAATCCTCCTACAAAGTGACATAGCATAGAAGCAGAGAGGAGAGATACGGATCAATTAAAATATTTTAATAAAAAACACAATAACATATAAAAACATTAAAAATACATAAAAAAAAAAAGGTTTGGATGAGGTAGATAAACAATATGCATACCTAAGTGGGGGTTAGCAATAAAGCCATGACTGATGTTAAAGTCCCAGGAACAGGGCTGTAATAATCTGATCACTATCGGGACAGTCACTGTTGAAGTTTAAAACCCATGCTAGAAAACCATACCAACATGTTTCACCCGATAGCTTTGGCCTTCTGAAGGTGGTTACTTGTGTCAGATGTAGGGGAATTTAAACACCCTGCATCGTACTTTCATTGGTTACAGTAGAACCACAGATTTAAAGAGACATACCCACTGAGAACCTGGTGCCATGACTACGGTATGGTATTATCTCAAAATACAATGAAAAAAACAAGAAAAACACACCCCACTAAGGAGGAGTGAAAAATTCTCACGAATGCTGAGAATGTGGGTGCTACAAAGTGTCAGTATAGATATCAACTTGAGAAAGGTATGGGGTTCAAAAGAAAAATTCCATATAAAGAAAAAAGGGCCACTATTAGTAGCCAGCAAAAATATAAAGCAAATTCATTAATATAGGGTGGTAAAATTCCACATATCCAAAATAGGTGGGCAGAAAAACATTTTCCTCCCCTCACAAAGTATCTGAATCTAAGCAGCCACGTGTCTGAGTGAAATAAGATACAAGTAGACACTATTGGAACAAAGGGCCTGATCCAGAACTACGCCCGCCGTAGATGTGAGTATCTGCGCATGCGCTGGGCAAATGTTGCCCGGCGTAGCTATGGCAATGCCCAAGCAATGATTGGGCGTCCGTAGGAGCAGCATAGTGACGCTGGAGGGGGCGTCCCCCAGCGTTACTACGTTCAGGTTAGTGAAGGTGGGCGGGGGGAGTTAATTTAATGAGGGAGGGCTTAGCGTACCAACGCTCCTGTGCGAGCGTATTTTCCCTTGCTTAGGCCGGCTGAAGTTAGGGTAGCCTTCAGCTGGCGTAAGCGAGGGAAAATACGCCTGCACAGGGGGAGTGTCGGGGAGAGTGAACGCCGATACGCTGAGCTTTACTAAGAACAGCACATCGGCGTAGTTCTGGATCAGGCCCAAAGTGTCAATTGCAATAAACATTGTTCATGTGAAGTAAATACTTAATGCAAAAAGTACCTTCACCAGGGTAGGACAGATCCACAGGGTTAATTACTGTTGGTTGTTCCTACAAATCCCTATAATGGAAAATAAAAAAGTAAATGGGCTCAGACGGAATAAAGTACTATAGTAACCCTAGCGTAACATCTAGCACATACGCCCTCCAGTGAAGGCAGGTGACCTGCGTTATTAAATCTGAATCCGGTCCATGGTGCTTAATGCTTAGGAAGGTTGTGGAATTTTAAGAGATGAGAGACAAGATTTAAGGAACGTTTGAAAGAGTAGTGGATTGTCCTAATGGGCGAGGAAGGTTATTCCAGAAAGTGGGTGCCGCCCGGAAGAAGACCTGTAACCAGGAATCAGAGCATTTATGAAGTGCAGTAGTGGTATTTTTTTAAATGTGCAGAAAATAATGTGTTTCCACAGCCTTTCTGATGTTTCTTATATGTTCTGTTCAGATTTTCAAAGGGTGTGAAGTCTGTCCAAAATAAAAAATATAACATCTGCATTGTAGAAGATATATCAGAATACTAGTATTACAGGTTATGAAATGTTTAATCGGGTAAGTAATATTATTTAAAGCAAAATATTCAAATTTTGATCTTTCCATTTTGTTGGATCTGCAACCATTACATAGGCCACATCTATGGAACCCATTGGTATGTATCAAAGAGTATTAATATTGGATTCTTTTAGGGAACTTTTCACAAAAATATTTTTTATATTATCTGCTCTTCTGCACACAAAACATGGTTTGTTGGGTAGTTATGATTCAATAATCAGATCTTTTTTTTTTTTAATTCCCCAAACACACACTCAATTTTTTGTATAATTGTATTGTATTATGTAAAAAACAACAACTTTTTGTTTTATTTCACTTATTTTTTGTTCTTACCCTTCAAGATCTCACTTCTCTCTATTTTCTAACTTTGATGTTGTACATTATCTAAACAATTCACAGCATATTTTTTTCTGGATAAAGATTTCTTTCATCTCTACCAGTTATTTTTCTAATATGTCACTGCAGTTCCTTTCTACCCTTCTGAATTGTCCTGCGGGAATACTTTTTAGCCATTGGGGGTGATGTGAACTGGTAAAATATATAAAAGAATTTGAGTCAGTTTTTTTTTTTTTTAAGTACTTGTTTGAATAGTATCATTCTTGGTGTAAATAGTTAAATTAAGGTAAGTCACACAATATTGACTGAAGGTTAGAAGAGTGTTTGAGTCATTGGTATTCAAATAATTATAAAAATACTCAAAACTATTCTTACTCCCCTTCCAAAAGAAAAAAACATTGTCAATGTACCTAAGCCATGAGGAGAGATTCACCACCCAGTCGTGCCCCGGACCATAGCTGCCTCCTATGAGGCCATGAAAAGGTTGGCATAACATGTGGCAAAACTTTTTGACAGTGTATTGTTGGATTTCCACATATGCTGCTACTCAGTTTTTAAGTTAAGCTTATCTGCCAGTGTTACAAAGTTTCCCCTGTAGATAAGATCTGTTTCACAGAATCCCTATTATGGATATGGGTAGCACAGTGACTCAATGAGTAGCACTTGTGTCTCACAGTGCTGAGGTCATGAGTTTGATTCCTGAAAAAGGCCTTATTTGTGTGGTGTTTGTATGTTCTCCCTGCGCCTGAGTGGGTTTTCTGTGGGTGTACACTCCAAAAAACATGCTGCTAGGTTAAACGGCTGCTGAACAAATTAGCCCTAGTCTGTGTGTATGAGTGTATTAAACATATAAAATGAAACTATACTAATTAGCGCTTCTCCCCAGGCAGCAACAATACCCTGTACAGGGGTGTTAACCACTCCACCCCCAAATATAGGTTCAGAATAACCAAACCCCAAAATATAGAATAAAATTAACAAGGTAAAAATAGCGCCTAGGGTTCATAGGGTAAATAATTACTTCAACTTATAAACTATATATACAGTACATAGAGCAAATGTCCAGACCTTTCTTTAAAGTAGTTTTCTTTAAAAGTCTGCAAGAACACTGTCCTTGGGATCCAATTTTTCAATAGATTCTTCTCCTTTGGTCCGGACTCCTATGTTGGTTTCTATGGGGCTCCTCTCCGTATGTTCATCATAAAAAAGAATAATGTATAATAGTGTAATACGTTCAGAAGATTTTTCCCTTATAGGTTATTGAACTCACAATTTAAATGTTTTGACCGAATAGCCTATCATAAATTTGTCTCCACAGCCACGAAATTTCCTCCACCTCCGTTTCTCCTCCTCTCTCAAGTTCTCCCCTCCTCACCGAACAGCAGAGCACAGAGAAAACAGAAAGGGACACAGAGATCCTAGAGCAATATGTCGACTGCAGGGAAGAGCCCTATCTAGGTGGTGTTGCACTCACCCACTTCTCCCCTTGTAATGAGGCGTGTAATAAATGTTCTTTGTGTCTTCACGTGTCCTTATTTTTTCTCTCTCCCACTCACTCTTCCTCATCCAATATCTATTTTCTTAGTGGAGGATTCTTCTAAAAATCAGTCTTTAAAATCGAAGAGAAGGAACTGTAGATTGAAGCTTCCAGGGAACCAGGGCGCCAAGAGTTTCCACGCGTTTCCACTTTGGCTTTACGCGTGGAAACTCTTGGCATCCTGGTTCCCTGGAAGTTTCAATCTACAGTTTCTTCTCTTCGATTTTAAAGACTGATTTTTAGAAGAATCCTCCACTAGAAAAATAGATATTGGATGAGGAAGAGTGAGTGGGAGAGAGAAAAAATTTGGATTTGTTTGGACACCAGACTCTGTGTATGGTCTATAATCTCTGCACCTCGATTGATCGTATACTTGGGTAAGATTGGCTTATGCAATTGCAGGTTGATTTAGTCTCCAGCCCACCAGCTGATAGACAGACTACTCCAACATATCTTGGTGCCGAAACCCGGGACCTCTACATCCGATGATAGAAATCGCTCCACTTTAATACGGGAGGCAACTACTGACTTCATAAATCCGTTCGGTGAGTAAATATATGTTATGTGATTTTCACCATTATTTACTCCGCACTCAGTGCTTGATTCTCATGATAACATGAGGTCCCTAAACCCAACTGATAAGTCAATAAGGTTATCAGTTTAGCAATGTTTCATTGGTACAATGATTGGGAACTGATGTTTTCTGTGATTTTATTTTTGTCAGAAATTATGTTCAGTCTAATAACTTGTTGTTGTTTAAATAAGAGAATTTAACTGCAATGACAAAGAATATGTTGCCTGAGTCAGGGGAAACTTGTGTTTAAAACCTTTTGGAAAGTACAGTGGGTGTTTTAAAGTTTGTTTTAGGAGGATCTGGATATTTCCTGGTAAATTCACTACTGTTTTTATGTTTTATGTCATAAGAGTGAAAGAAGTTTGATTGTTTATGAGTCCTTCTTGAGATGTATAAAGGAAAATAAAACCTTATAAGGTTGGCAATCAAAGACTAACAATTCTCGCACACAACTGAGGCTTGACCTTGTCTTCGCGGGAACTGCGTCTGGGTTGTTAACCAAAAAGGTCTCCTAGCTCTCATTAAGGACTAAATGAAGTAATGGATACCATAGCACACGGTAAAAGTGAGGGTAAGCCGCTCATTTAATGACATAGAGAAAATTGTATGTCAGTCTTGTATCAGTTTATGTCTGTATGTCTGTTAGTAACGTTGGAATGTTATCATTGATGGTATAATGGCTGAGCAGGAACAAAGGTCAGAAATTTATACAAACAGTTTTGGTTGTAATTGGTGCAAAGGTGTTATATTTTGGCATTTTGACAGATACCAAGATTATAATCTACGTTTAATAGGTAGTGGTTGTTTATCTGTGATACCAGGTATATTTTTGGGATCAGCTCATGATTATACTGATACTGACAGGTGGAATGGTGTTGTGATAACAGGGCATCATACTGAAGAATCTATTGTTAAGCAATATCAGGGTAAAACCTTTCCAGAGATATACAAGCATACTATTGGTAAAAATCTGCATTTGAATTTGTTTTGTCCTAATACTGACACAATAAATCAGTTATCATGTTTGACAGTTAGAGGAGGTCTTCGGAAAAATAGACCAGGAGACGCAGGAATTTGTTTGACTTTGATTTCCAGAGGTGGACAATAAAAGTTAAAGTCTATCAGCATAAGGATTTAACCTATTATATATAAGGTGGAATATTTATATTCAGTATAATGGGGGCTGGTGGAAGCAAAAGTGAGTCGCTCTCACCTAAAGATAGTGTCCAGTCTAAGGAGGGTAAAGAAGCCATTAAGGGAATGCAGAAGGTATTCAAAAGCGCAGGTTTCCCTCCCGAGGGGGTGTTAGATTCAGGCAAATAGAAAGATTTCAGGTCAAAACATACAAGGTGGATTGTTAAAAACGGGCTAGAGTAGTGTTTCTAAACCTCGGTCCTCAGGGATCCCTAAAAGTCCATATTTTCTAGGTTTCCTTAAAGATTTAAAAGTGAAATAATGTGTACCACCTGTGGAGCTTTTAAAATGTGTCAGTTAGTAATGAACACACCTGTGCTCCAGCAGTGAGACCTGGAAAACATGCACTGTTAGGGGTCCTGAGGATCGAGGTTGAGAAACACTGGGCTAGAGGATAAAGGGCCTGTTCCAGACCTATGCCGAAGCGCTGTGCTTAGTAAAGCACAGCGTATCGACGTGCACTCTCCCAGACACTCCCCTTGTGCGAGCGTATTTTCCCTCGCTTACGCTGGCTGAAGGCTACCCTAACTTCAGCCGGCCTAAGTAAGGGAAAATAGGCTTGCACAGAAGTGTATGCCCGCAAACCCCTCCCTCCCTCATTAAACTACCTCCCCCCTCCCACCTACACTAACTTGAGCGTAGTAACGGCCCCTCAGCCGTTACTGCGGTGATAGTACAGACGCCCGATCATAGATAGGGCGCTTCCGTAGTAACACTGGGCAACATCTGCCCGGCGCATGCACAGATCGGCTTTTAAGATGATCTTACGCTGCTGGATGCCGTCTTAACACCAGCCAGCGTAGGTCTGGATTAGGCCCAAAGGGCCTGATCCAGAGTTACGGCCGCCGTCGCTTGTACGGCGGCCGTAGCTGTAATGCGCATGCGCCGGGCAGATGTTGCCCCGCGTCACTATGGAAACGCCCGATCCATAGTTCACTCTCACCTAAGGATATTGTCCAGTCTAAGGAGGGTAAAGAAGCCATTAAGGGAATGCAGAAGGTATTCCAAAGGGCAGGTTTCCCTCCCGAGGGTGTGTTAGATTCAGGCAAATGGAAAGATTTCAGGACAAAACATACAAGGTGGATTGTTAAAAACGGCCTACAGGATAAAGTGTCTATTTGGTTAAGTGTGAGTGAAACTCTGGAGGAAGAGGAAGGGGCAGCATTGATTATGCCTCCCCTCACGCAGTGATCAGATTTCAGGTCCGTACATAGACACACCACAGATGCAAGACACTAGCCCAATAAAGACAGATACACCAGAACGAATCACTACACATTTTAAGGTAGAAGAATTCAATTACAAATGGGAACTCCCAACCAAACACATGAAACCAGACGACTGGACAGAACCAGAGGGTAATTTCCCTTCAGAAAGGAAATTAGATTCATGCTGATGTTGTGTGGATAAAGGATGGTTTTGTTGTTATTCATGTCATCAATTTGTGGACCCAGAACAACCCTCATGTTCAGGGGAAGTGGACTTGAGTAAGTGTAATCCCATGGGTAAAAAGTATAAGAAACTTAAGAGAATAATGGGACAATTGTGAGATGTAAATGTGTCTGGTAAAAAGGATATTGCACCCAGTACTATACACAAGGAATTGGGAACCTATCTTGATAAGTTTACTAGTTCTTTTACAGATGAAGGTATTGATTTGGAAAGCAGTATGGGCAAAAGACTGTTAAAGACAAAATTCCTGAACAGATTAAGGAAAGAAATGTGTGAACAGTTACTCATCTCACGACCAAAGTGCAGAACATTCTCTGTGGAGGCGATTATACAAGTACTCGAAGGAATTGAAGACAGAGAACGTGAAAAGGCGGAGAAAAGCAAGTAACGGCCTATACAGATACACATGGTTCAGCAATTCAATGGAAATTGGATGCACAAGGAGGGAAAGGCCAATCAAGGAGCCCAACCAAAGATGCAAAATCCAACATTAGGTAAATGCTTTTTCTGTAACCAGGAAGGACACATGAAACGTGATTGCCAGAAGTACAAGGACTGGCTTCAGTAGAAGGACTACAGAAGTGGATCCAAGGCATGAAGACAAGGCACCCCCGTATATACTCCCAGGACACGTCGGGTAAGAAACCTGACAATCTTATACATATTACCTTACCTACAGGAAAAGTTATACAGTGTTTCACTGATACGGGGGCAAGCCAAACCGTCTTAAGGGAGGAAGATGTGCACTCAACCCTCACTACTCAGCAACAAGTCCCTGCAACCGGACTTGTTGCTTGTGGCCTTACGGGACAGCCAATCAACCTCAAAAGAAGTAAAAAGGTAACTCTTCAGATTCAAAATAAGCCCGCTCCAGTACCTATTGAGTTCCTTGTTTCCTTTACTTGTCCAGTAAATCTGTTGGGGGCAGACATACTTCAGCTCATGCAAGCAAACATAAAGTATAGAGGTACAAAAATAGTATATACTAACCAATTGCTTGAGCAAGCAAAAAAATCAGGTTGAAGTTGCTGTGCAGGTTTACCTATCCCTACAGGAGATAGAACAAGAGGAGGATTACTACCATTCATCGGATGATGAAGATGACCCCAGGATTAAAAAGACAGGGCTGCAGTTATAGGTGCCCTCCAAACTATGGGCAAGAGGGAAAACAGATGTGGGACTATTGAAGGTAAACCCAGTAGCGCTGATTCTTAAACCAGGTACAGCCACTATTTTCCTGTCTCCAGGAAGGTCATCCCAAGCAACGGATCTCATGGCTCTGATCAGAGCATTGGAGATGGCAGAAGGAGGAACAGCAAACATCTACATGGACTCAAGGTATGCTTGGGGACATGACTATGACTATGCCAGTATCTGGAAAAGTAGGGACTTTAAAACCTCAACAGGCAAGCCCATACGACATGCAGCACACTCATCAAAAGACTAACCAGAGCACTAGAACTACAAGTAGGAGTGATCAAGACTCAAGCTCACACTAAAGCAAAGACAGAAAAAGCAAAAGGAAACACCTTTGCAGATGTCACTGCCAAGACAGCAACATTGAAACCAATCAAGAACACCATGTATACTGTGGATACAGTACAAAAAGAGGAAGCATGGAACTTAAAGGATCTAGTGAAACTACAACAACAAGCAGGTCCAGCAGAACATGAAGCCTGGAAACGCATAGGAGCTGAAGAATCATTCACAGGACTGTGGAAGAAGGGTAAGAAACTATGTCTACCAAGAGTTTTGTACACCCCTATGTTACAGGTGGCTCACAGACCGGATCATAAAGGAAAGGAGCAATTGACAGCACAAGTGCACCAGCACTGGATAGCTCCAGGATTCAATGCAGCAGCAGCAAACTTTGTGAGTCAATATTGGATTTGTGCAGAACACAACCCAGTATAAAGAACAAAGACTCCGCGAGGAATTACCCCAAAGATATTCTACCCATTTCAGAGACTGAAAATAGACTACATACAACTACCAAAGAGTGGAACCTATGAATACGTACTGATATGTACAGATTTATTCAGCAGGTGGCCTGAAGCATGGCTAGTGGCCAAAGCCACAGCAAAGAATACAGCAAAGAAACTCACGGCTGAAGTTTTTTGTAGGTGTGGAGTTTCTGAAGTAATTGAATCAGACAGAGGTACACATTTCACAGGTGAGGTTATGCAACACATCATGTCAGATTTAGGCATCACACAGGCATTTCAGTACAGACCACAAGCAAGCGGCAGAGTGGAAAGGTTAAAGGAAAGGTTAAATATTACTTTAAAGCTTAAAATCCAGAAAGTTATGCAGGAGTTTAAGAAACCATGACCAGAGTGTTTACCCATAGCATTGTTTGCAGTACATACTACTCCTCTTAAACATCTTAAATTATCTCCTTATGAGATATTGTTTGGTTCAGTACCAAAAACAGGTGGTTATTTTGCACAGGAATTGCAGCATGCTTATGGTGATCTTACAGGTTATATGCAGGCATTAACAAGCCAATTGACTAATCTGCATGAACAAGTTTTCTCTTCACTTCCAGACTCTGATAATTCAGAGAACACGCATCCTCTGTAGGTTGGAGATTGGGTCTATCTAAAAAGACCCGTGAGGAAAAGACTGGATCCCAGATGTAAAGGAACAAATCATATGTTACTGCTGTAACAGTCCAAGGGAAGAATACCTGGATCCACGCCTCACATTGCAAGATCTCCATTCCAAGAGAAAGGGGAGTAATTTTCAGAATGAAACAATATATGGTATTGGGGACTGGGCCTGATACAGACTTATGGGGTTTAGTCTTTATACTAGGAGGACTTACTGCTTTTGGCTTTAAACTAGCCTATGTGTTGTCGGTTCTAATGCCCATAGGTCCAGTATATCATGGACCACGCTATGCCAATCAGACCAATGCTACCAGATACAAAAGAGATGCAGTAAGTGTCCTAAAGTCTATTGATTTGAACAAAAAAGGAAAAATTACCAAAGTTTCTAATGATATTTACGTTAAGACCCCTGGTCCACAAGGTAATCGTAACTACGAGAGCCACTGGTAATGACCCTCGCTCAGAATATTGTTTAAGAAGTGCCCGTTGTTTTCATTGTGGACAAAAGGGACATATGAAAAGGTATTGTCCCAACCTAAGTCTCCCCAGAACAGAGATACTCATCCTCCTGATCAAGCCCAAGTCAGGATAGGAATACAGCCCCATTGTTCCCTCATGCCCACTGTTGATAAAACTGTTTGATAATGTAACAGATGAGTTAGATTAGATATTAGACATAGTAACAAAAGAGATGTAGTTCCATAACAAAGTTTTGCAACAACACAGATCAGTGCTGGACTATTTGACAGCCTCAGAAGGAGGCATGTGTCAGGTTGAACTATGATATCCAAATGTTAACTGATGATGAGCATCATCAGGGAAGATTGGAACTCTAGAACCATAAGTTACAGAAAGGCCGTGGATAGATTACAACAATAGATGTGTGTGAATGGAGAATATACCTGCTGGGGAATAAGTGACAAGCACTGGTACCCCTGTCAGACATAGCCACTATCACTATTGTTCTAATCTTTCTGCCTGGATCCTGCAAAGGAAGGGAAATTGGTTCTATAAAGATATTTTATTTAATCAAAAGTAGGGAATGTGGGGGTCTAGTAGAACTCTCAAATGATTATATAGAAATATCTTGCTTTAAACATATTATATTATACTGCTTATAATACTTGTGCAATAGTTCTATAGAGAATTGATTGTTACATATTTGTTTTTCTGACATGAACAAGAAGCAACACCCAGGAATGTCTTATCTGACAACTCTTATCTGACAATGACGTTAAAATCTAAAAAAACATTATCGAAGAACATATCAACATGGCATATACAATAGTGTGATAAGGAGAAGGAGATGTTCTGACCTTAAATTTTAAGACAAAACAAGACCTCGAGAAATATCCTAATCTGCAAAGTTTTAATTAGTTTAATTAGCTGTTCTGTGTATCAATATGAGAATCTGGACAAATTTGGATTTGTTTGGACACCAGACTCTGTGTGTGGTCTACAATCTCTGCACCTTGATCGATTGTATACTTGGGTAAGATTGGCTTATGCAATTGCAGGTTGATTTAGTCTCCAGCCAACCAGCTGACAGACAGACTACTCCAACAGTGGCTTGTGTTCTAAAGAGTGTATTATGGGAGGGAAGATGATGAAGCCTGTGTACAGTATAGTTGTGTCTAAGCAAGTGCACCTGATCTGAGCACTGACATAAATATGCACTGTTTATATCAAAACGCTAGCGCCGGCCACAAATCATGTCTTAGCCTGGTGGGCTGACATCCCATTACCGATTTTTGGGCCCTTGTGTTAGAATTTCAAGCAATAAACACATTACCAAATGTATGAAAAAAACTGTAGAAATATTATTTTGTTTAAAATTTTAATAATGTACAATAATAAAACATCTACAGCATATACGTAATCTACGTAATGGAAAGTTACATAGATTAAGTGAAAAAGATACTGCGCATGCGCAGTATCAAATATCGGGAAAAATGCAATACGTCCGGTGTTGTGAATACGGCCCACAGGGCTCAAATATAGCTTTCCAAATTAAGATGCTTATTTGACTTCATGGTGAGGAGCTAGATTGCAGCCCATTAATAAACCATTAAATCTTGGTTTATTTACCTTTTAGCAGGTGCTGGATTCCTGCAATGATCAGACTATGGAGCTGACTTCACCCATTCAGTTCAATCATTCATACTTTCTTTCAGTAAAACATTAAATGGGTGATGTCAGCTCCACTGTCTTCTCTGCAGGAAGTCATTAGCTGCTACTTGGTAAGTAAACAAAGGTTTAATGATCTCAGAATCCCTTTTCAACTTTCCCAGGCAGGTGGGCCTGTAAGGCATGACTGCAATTTCCATGATTTTAGGAAAGGTTTAACTGAGCATAACGATATACTATGTTGACATTTGCATTCAGATCAGGATCAGGTTCATTATATGTTGTTTACATGCTTTGTAGATAGCCATCCTTGTGCTGTTTATTTACCTTACATAGCCTGCTTTCAAAATAAGCCACAGTTCACTTAGACTGGGTAAACTATTTAAATAAATATAAGCAAAACAAAAAACACACACAAATTTATTGATTATATTTTATTATTATTATTATTATTATTATTATTATTATTATTATTATTATTATTATGATTATTATGATTATTATTATTATTATTATATTATA
>WWET01005126.1:43979-62710 GCA_011038615.1 Limnodynastes dumerilii
GTATCCTAAATTGTAACCCCAATTGAGGGTAAATAGGGTCTAGGGTCAGTATAGTTTTCAATAAACAAATGGGCAGACTAGATGGGCCATGTGGCTCTTATCTGCCGTCACTTTCTATGTTTCTATGTTTCTATGTGTTGAAAGCAGCATGCTGTCCCTCTGATACACCTTGAATTGTTAATCCCAAAGCATTTCCTTTTGCCCTGGGCAAAGATAGTGGCAGCCCCTTTTTGCTGTTGGGACGCGGGCCTACGAAAGGACTGACCCTCGCTAGCATACTTGCTTGACTGCGTCACCAATTTCTACATCTTTTATGCCGAAGTCCAGACATTGGAGGCCCTCCTGCTTCTTGTGAAAGCTCTCGTCATAGGCTCTCCATACAGAACCCTTGAAGTTACTATGCAGCTCTTGTATGAGGTGCAAGTAACACCAAACAGTCCTAGCTTCGCTTGGCTGGAATTCCACATAACAGGCTGCGAAGACGCAAAAAACTTTGTTCCATCTTGTGAAGGTTTTAAACGCCTCTTCCCCCACGCCCTCTTTTGCCATTGCAGCTACCAACCCTTTTCTAGCATCCTCAGTTAGAGAGAACATATTGACATTGATTCTATCCCTAACTGATAATCTAATTTGCCAGAAAATGGCGTTGTTTGTTGTTTGGACACGACATCACTGCTGCCCTGGGCCTCGCAACCTTCTTTGCCCACGCATCTGGGGGAGACTGCCCGGCTTTGCTAACCCCACCACCTAAGGTTTTCTGCAGAAGCTTCATAACCTTACTTGGTTTAATCTGGGAATCATGGGACCCTATAGATGAAACCCCATCAGATAACGAAGGAGAACGATTTGTGCCAGTTACCAGCACCAACTCACCCACTCCTGAAGAATCACCTGGCATGAGGACCTGCGTTGGCCTTCAGTGGCCTGAGCTTGCTGCCACCCTGACCTGAGCGATATAAGGTCCTGGAGGGAGAGAAACATTAGTGCCAGGTATACCAGAACCCTCACCCGCTTGCGTGCTCCCAGCCCGTCCGCCTGATTATCCAAAACCTGCGTTTGTACAACAAAAGCGCTTACATTTGCAGACATTTGAGGGAATGAAAAACCTCTGGCTGGGCCTGCAGGAGTAAACATAATAGGCATGATGGCAAAAGGAAATTGGAATGGTGTCCCCCCTGAACCTTGCGACCACAGTTGCTGAGGAAAAACACCAGAAGGAATGATCCATTGCTGACCTTCCTGCAAGACCCCTTGTACAGCTGATTTAGAGCCGCTCTTTCCTGATACCCCGGCAGACCTTGAAGAACGCTGTGACAGGCTTCTTTGAAGGGCTGAAGACAATGAAGGCAAGAGGACGGTACAGAGGCCCTTCTGGAATGCTCAGAAAGAAGAGAACCACTAGAGCCCCCGCTGGCAGTTGTGACATGCTGACTTTTACCTTGGTGCTTATTCTTCTGAGCCTTCTTCCTATGTGTAGCCTCATACCTCATTGGTGTGTCAGGTAAAATGGAGGGGCTGCAGGATCCCCTGCTGCCAGCTAGAGAGCCCCTTGCTACTGAGGGAGCCCCGGCCAGTGGCGCAGAGTGATCCCCCAGACCTTCGCCAGCGCTACTGCCCCCAGCCTCCCCTCCGGACACCGCTTGCACAGCTCCTGCAGCCTCCGGTGCACCTGGCCGCCCTGCTTGCATGACATCATGTGACTTCCGTTTGGAACCGGAAGTTCGTGGACGTGTTGAAATGGCCGTCTCCTCTCGGAAGCGAAGAGGAGCCGCCAGGACCTAACTCGACGGAGCATAATAGGGGAGACTGCCGAGCACACAGAAGGCCGGGAACAGGGGAGAAAGCACTGTCGCGCACCCGCTCCCACTGCGCCACCAATGTAAAAAGGGGACAGGTATGAGAAGGACAAATTAACACTATTATAAATTAACACTGGGAAGAAAGCAAGAAGTGAAAGGAGAGAAAATAGGTGACAGAATAACAAAGAGACACAGAAAGGGAAAGACAGTAATGCAAGAAAAGCTAAAAACAGACAGCAATTCACAGACACTTATCCTTCCTTCTGAATCCTCTCGGCGAGTGCCCACCCCCAAACTTCCAGCCCCATTTGAGCCCTAACTACTCTCCCCTAATCCTACACTAACCTCCCGCTGTCCTACACTTAACCCCTGCCTGTCTGGTGTGATCCTTGGGGCACCTGCCTGCTGTTTATGGCCCTGTGGCCCTATGGGGTCCTTGGTTCTTTTTAAGGGGTGTCTCCTGATTTAAGTTGGCTCTAAATTTAAAAACATCTCTATATGACCCAACATTGGGACTCTCATTGTGAGAGTTAGGACCAACTTATGCAGAAAGGCCTTGACAGTGGCTGGTGGCTTATCATATATTTATGCAAATATGTGTAACAGACGTTTCTGCATTTTTATTTACAGATACAATGGTATAGTCTGTTACTGGTTAATGGCAGCATTGTAGCTTGTATGTCTGCTTAGTTTAGCTTTTTTAGACGCCGGGATTCTCATGCAGTCTACCTTTTCTTAACAGGGTTAAATAAATAAAGAAAAAAACTAATAATGAAATAAAGAAATATAGAAATATATAACGTAAAACTTTTAATATGTTAGCTGAAGTTGTATTTTGGAAACCACAGCCTATGGAATGTTTAATGGAAAAGTAAATGATTTATCATGGTTGGGGTGCAATTATTTTAACATAAGGGTCACTTTGCTATTGTTTTTCTTTTAATTTAACTTGTGTAGCTTTATTAGAAACCTAATTCTTTTATTCCAATGGGATATCTATGGACCAGATTCAGACTTCCATGCATTTTCTGTACACAAAAAGATCTGGTTGTCTGCACGGAAGAGGAGTGTGAACTCCTCTGTCACTCCCCTCTCTATTGTAGAGTTCTGAAGACTTATGTGTCCAGAACCCAACCTTAACTTCTTCAAATGGATCTGTAGCCATCCAAATCCAAGGATTGTGGGGATTAGTTTTAGTAAAACACAACCCACCCCCTCCTGTACGGATCTGCTAGCGTATATAACCGAGTTCAGTAATCTAGGGGAACAGTAGCACAGATGTAACATTGATGGCAGCTTGTGTAAGTCCCCTAACTTTATTAATTCACATCTAAGCATTATGGACCGGATCCAGACCTAATACCGTTAGACCACTTATGCACGTATGAGCCCTCCAGCTGTTATGATCATCTTACGATAGTAACTACTATCATACGGAACTTAGTTCCATACAATAGAAGTTCAATCTGATGGCGCAGTTCTTCCCCTCCGCCCTGAGGAATTAAACATTGATTTTCTGCATCAAAAGAACGTTAGGTATAAAAACAGGATTATTTACAAAATAAACGCAAGCGCCACATTTTATATCTGAAATCTCTGGTTTAAAACCAGACCATCTATGTCTTTTACACAGATAGTTTGTCTTATTAATAACAAGTGAAATCCTGATGGTTCATTTTTCCAGGGGTCTAAGGGTCATTTCTGGGCTGGACTCTCTGTAAAACTTTGTGAAGAAACAGTTGGAACATCTGTTTTAGTATTAACTCTTCCATTGCTGCTTACATCCTAGGAATGCCTCTACATATAGAAGACCACTGATCCGCATGGTTTACTTAAGGCAGTTTTATGGCAGCATAATCTGACATAAAAGGGCTGTATGCAGAGCTCCGATATTTGTTACTGCGCATGCACAGTAATTTTGTAGCGCCATCTTTAAGATGGCATATACGTAAGATGGCATTACAAAATGCGCCCGGAGCTCTGCATACGGCCCAAAGTCTTCACCAAAGAGGGGAGTGACGGGGGGCGTTCACTCCCCTCTCTACGTCAGAACGAACCAATGGAAAGCATGCGGAAGTCTGGATCCAGCCCTAGGACGGGGAGGGAGGGAAATTTAAGCTTGAAGCTCCTCTTCCTTCTCCTTCTGACTCTTGATGAAATTGAGGAACTCCTCCCCTTTTTCCTTATACACCACTCCTCCAACCATTGCCCTGCCCTGCCTTCTTACTTTAATTGCATTGCTTTATTTTTCCTCATATAACAATTTTTATGCTATTCCCCCTTCAAGTTAATTTCATAGACCTCAATTTACTTAACATTTTCACTATATAAAACAATGTAAAACCTTTTAGTTGTGTTTGTCTGTTGTGTTTGTCTAATAAGCTGCTTGCAGAAGTCTGTGGTTTACTGGCACTGCGCTTGTGCACGCCAGATGTTCCACAACAAAACTGATTTCAGTATGCTAGGAGTTCTCTGTATGGGAGGATTGTATGTAGATGAAGTGGGCATAGCTAGGCATATCCCCATGGATCTGGGTTTGTACAGACAGAGATCCATGCAGAAAATTGAAGGTAAGGTTCAGACTTCTGTATGTGACAGGGGAGTGACACAAGGGTTAACATGCAGACATACAGACCTCCTTGCATACAGAAAACACATGGAGGTCTTTATCAGGCCCATAGTTTGTCCAGTCATACTTTTTTATTTATTTTTTTGCTGTTACTCTCATAGACCAGTTCAACTCTTGGTGTGGGTTGGCGGCAAGAATGGCCCTCTTCTGGAAGGGCCATTTTATACCAGCCAATTTCCAACTGGCCCTTTTTCCACAGAGGACAAGCAATCAAAGATCTCGAGGACGTAGCTGTAGCAATAAGAGGTAAGTATTTATCCTACCCCAACCCTTATCCTTACCCTAACCCACTCCTCCTCCACAGCCTGACCCTAAAACTCCTTTCCCCGCAGCCTGATCCTTAGACTCCCTTCCCCACAGCCTAACCCTAAGACTCCTCTCTCCGGAGTCTAACCCTAAGACACCCCTCCCCGCAGCCTGACCCTAAGGCTCCCCTCCCCACAGCCTAACCCTAAGACTACCCTCCCCACAGCCTATCCCTAAGACTCCCCTCCCCACATTCTAACCCTAAGACTCCCCTCCCTGCAGCCTAACCCCAAGATGCCCCATAGACTCCTAACCCTAAAACTCCCTATAGACTCCCTTGTAACACTCACCTGTCCAGTCTGGTGCAGCAGGTCTGTGGTTTCCAAACAAATGAATGGGTACGTATGCCAAAAAATACATTATACATACTTACACAGGCCCAGATTCAAAGACCGCATATACGCAATCTACATAACAAAATGATACGGAGATTACCTAAAATAGTTACTACGCATGCGTAGTAGCTATTATCGGTAAATTGCAGACGTATGAGTAATACGTCTGCGGTTGTGAATCCGGACCACAATCATTAGTAAAACTTTCTAATCGGTGCTATTTTCGAAATAAAGAAAGTCATAAATGAGCTTTTAGCTGTCTGTATTTCGAAAATAGCATTCTTGTTATGGAGAATGCACCCCATCAACTCCTAAGCTTTGAAAAGAAGATTCCAAAATTTTGAGCAGGAATCTAAATAAGACATTGGGCTGGATCCAGACCTTGTTAAGTGCATAAACTTAGTTACACCTGGGCTAAACCATGTTGAATTCAGGGGGAGTCAAGTTAATTGTATACTTTGCATGCAGGGATATATCTTTAAATTGCTTACTGCACACAGATACTGAACAGCTTTATTAACACACTGTTATTTAGACTTGGGATAGGAAACATCACCTCTCAACTCTAAATCTGTTTGCAGCAGATGAAATATGACTCCCCTGAAATCAACATGGTTTAGCCCAGGTGTAACTAAGTTCATGCACTTAACAAGGTCTGGATCCAGCCCATTGTTCATATGAGCTTAAAAAAAGTAAAAACAATAATCTATTTATAATTGACACATAGAATTATATAATGTAGATCTAGACAAATTAGAATCAATTGCAATTTTCATAAATATTTATGGAAATAAATCATTTTGACTTCCTTCTTTGTAGATCAGTTATGGAGCAAAAGATCTTGTACTTAGTGACAGAAGGATATATCCCCATTTCTTTCGAACCATTCACAGTTACCAGACAGAACATTTAGCAATTATAAAGTTATTGAAGATTTTTGGCTGGAACTGGGTTGGGATAATTTCATCCGAGGATGACAGTGGAGAGCAGGAATTCCAACAACTGAGCAAACTGTTAACTGATCATGCGATATGTATTGAATTCAATATAAAACCAGTTAGTAAAAATAGTGGTAATTATGAACTTAATAAGGATACAATTAAGAGTTCTACTTCCGATGTCATCATAATTTGTGGAACTAATTCCTTATATTTTGTATTTTTAATCCGTAATATAGCAATGTATACTATGAATAAGACATTTATTTTACCAACTTCATGGTCACAAACAAAAGAGTTGGCACTTCCCTATGAGTTAGCAATACCTATTAATTGCACTCTGGTGTTTTCACTTTCTAAACATAAAATCATAAAAATGGAGAAATTTCTAGACATTTGTAATTTACTTAATAGCTCATATGACCCAATATGGGAGGACATCTTGATAACTGAATTTCTATGCAGGACTGAAAATGAATTAAAAAATGTCCTTATTCAATCTCTAACTCGGGGTCGCATTCAAGACTGCTCTAGTGTGACTCTTCAAGGTCGTTTTAATTTTAGTGAAGATTCACTCCCATACCGAGTGTATACAGCTGTTATTGCTATGGCTCAAGCTTTGCATAAAATGAATTTATATTTAGCCAATAATGGATTGACAGACTACCTTGAAAGAAATGAATATAAGGTGAGTGTAAATAAACTTTGCTCCTACCAACAAATTGTTACCACAAGAAAAGTGTATATAGTGTAAAATACAGTGTGTTGTGTGTATGGGTGTGGATGGTTACAAGGAACCCATGTATATAGATGGAACAGCTTATAATATTTTCCATATTATATGACAGTTGGATGATTGCTTTTTTTTTGTGCAGAAATACAGGGAAATATTAGGGCTTGGAAGGAATTGGAAGTAAATCAATTGGTAGCATAGTGTTCATTGCAAATGAAACACGCACTTGACTCCTTCATGAGTAGACGAGGTTTTAGATCATGAGGTCTGTGGGGCTACCACAGGTCTCCGGAAGAGGTGCTAGTAGGGGGAGAGTAGGGTATTGTGGTAAAGGGTAAAATGGCTTTACTCTGGTGAGGATAAAGTGAGGCTGTGGTTAATGCTGGTGAAAACTGAGACAGAAGTAAATCCTGCTTGGTATTTCCAGGTGAGGGAATGGTTGCAAGTGAGAAGTGTAATACTATACTGTAAACTAAGAGGGAATTTGAGTTGTATTGAGTTTCTCTGTCTTGTTTGCTACCATTTTGTTGTAACACATGTTACTTTGTCGTATCGTTTATATTGTGTTGTTGAGCACACTATGTGGTGCCATATAAATAAATAATAATAATAATGAAAAAATCATATTTTGGTTCAGGTGCTTGCAAATGAAACAGAGTTACCATGTGTAATTAGTCAATGCTGCGCTCATCTATCTGTATTATCCTTATCACAAAGAAAAGAGAAAAGTCCTATTCCTGTTGCAAAGTTCAAACGACTTCAGAATGAAGTATGGTTTACAGGTTACCAAGTCTATGAAGTGCAGTACAGCCTTCTGTGTTACGTTCAACAAGTGGTAAACAGCAGTTGCTCAATTAAATGAAAAAATGAAGGATAGGGGAGAAACATTAAGTTATGCACTCACTGCCTTGCTGTATCGATTGCTGTATCCATTAGTCTGTATGTAGATCGTTCATTGATTCTGGGATTCTGGGATGATTGTTTCCCTGGATGTTGGGTCGGTGTGTAGTTCTTTATAAAGAAGATGTGCTGCTGTCACTGATGGGCTTCTATTCACTTTTTTCTCCCCTTCTGTGCAGTTGAAATACTGCTGTGTTAACGTCTCCTTGCATTCACCTTCTGACGGGGGTCCTTCACCTCAGTTTTGGTCCATCAGTGGGGTGAGGGTCAGGTGTTATCAGCTGGGTAGTGTGGGGAGATAAGGGAAGAAGCGCCAAAGACTGGTGCAGATAACTTTTTCACTGATAGTGCCATTCAGTAAAAAAAGTGCATCATACTCACATTTGGAAAAAAAAACATTGTTTCAAATATCATATAACGTTTTATTTATAAAATCAATTAAAGGTGTCACCAACGTGTTTCATCTGCTTTACAGACTTCCTCATGGTGTTCAGAGGAAGTCTGTAAAGCAGATAAAATGTGTTGGTGACACCTTTAATTGATTTTACAAATAAAATGTTATCTGACTTTTGATATAATGTCTTTCCGGAATCAACAAATGATCTACATACAGACTTATGGATACAGCAATCGATACAGCAAGGCAGTGAGTGCATAAATTACTGCTTCTCCCATATCCTGCATTTTTTCATTCAATTGAGCAACTGCTAAGATAAAAGAGGAAAGGGGATAGGCTGCGCAGAAAATTTGCTGCTAATCTAGGTTTCCAGAGGGTCTACACCTCTAAAAATAGGATCAATAAAATGGAATAAAAGGAAACCTGATAAGCGCTGATTTTAACCTGTCATATACTTGAATATAGTAACCTGGTTGTTAAAATACAGTGGAGACGATGAGAAGGTCCGTAGATAACCCCAAGGATGAGGACCTAATGCACATATGCTCATCGACAGAGAGGGATAAATGAAAATGATTTATTACCACATGGAACTGTATAAACATTAAAACAGGTAAAACATATAAACACAGGTAGAAGGGACGTGCCTCCGTACCGTGGATGGAATGGCTGCGACCAGCAGGAGGCTGCGGGGAGCTCTGTTAGCAGCACAATTTGAAAGTCCTGGGAAGTGGGAGAACAGATGCCAGAGACAGACCCAGACACATGGACTACCAGCGACGCATTTCGGGCAGGCATACCCTTTCTCAAGCTGTAAGGTAGTCATTGGTGATGGAGATTTTAAAGTCCGTGAGATGAGGAAGAAGGGTCCTGATTGGTAGTTCTGAAATTGTCCTATGTAACATCAATTAAGGGATTTAAAAACTAATTGTATTCCCCATACTATAAGTTAACATCCTCATAACTCACCTCTCCTTTGATTCCCAGTCATTTCTGCCACGCATTATTATCACAGGGACTTGTCAAGTTCTAGTCACATATAGAGGTTTATCACCCCATTAGCACCCCTGCTGTACCATCAATTATGGTTTTTGTGTTTTGGCATGGCCTCCTCTCCCCCCTCCCCCTCTCAATTAGAGGTGTAAACCAGCATTCTTTCCTAGGGTCAGTCCTTTCTGGCTCTAACTCTTGTTGACATTTCTAACGAGGGAATAGCCTACACTTGTCCATGAAATAGCTTTTGAGTTGATTGTCCCATTACTTTTGGTCCCTTCAAAAGTGGGAGGTACATATAGAAACCATTGTAATTATTTCACCGTTCAGCTGATTTGGATGGAAATACCCTCAAATTAAAGCTGAAAGTCTGAAGTTAAAGCACATCTTGTTTGTTTCATTTCAAATCCATTGTGGTGGTGTATAGAGCCATATGAGAATTGTGTCATGGACCTGACTAATATTTATGGACCTGACTGTATGTCCCTAAGTGCAATTTACAAGTCCGTGCCAAAAGTACTTATGTGCGTAAATACTACGTGATGTGCGTGGAAAAAGTTAATACACATGCGCAGTTAATCCGCTCCTAAAAATATGCACGCAACCTGCTATAAAAACGGTGAATACGGCCCTTTCTCCTTAATTGAATACAAAGGACCGGATACAGATTTACTTGTGGGTGTTTTCCGCTATTCGCACGCAGGAAGTGTCTGCAATATATATATATAGGTCCTTCCACTGGATCGATTTGGATAACTACCAATTTTGACATTTTGAAGGGACTGTCCCACTTATGAGAAAGAGGGTGTGGTTTGAACAGATAAGATCAATTATGGGGGGAATTTAGCTCTAACGGGGGTGGAGCATATTCTGAATGATGTATTTGGAAGAAAACTAACAGAGTGGTAACAATGTATCCCATAATACTAGGGGGTTTTGCTTCCAGTTGGACCTCCAGTTGGTGTATGCTTGCTCAGAATTTTAACACAATAAGTCTGTTCTGGAGCTTCCATTGGATGAATTTTTCAGTTTGCAGTGTCAGTTAGCAGTTCACATAATATTCTATACCTACACACTCATATACACACATACACCCATACATACATACATACATACATACATACATACATACATACATATATACATACATACACATACATAAATAGTGGACCTGGATTTGGATGATGCCTGATTTACAAGAAACTGTCCTGATTTGAGGTCTGCAAAAGGGGCAGGGCTTATGGGAAAGAGGGTGTGGTTTGAATAATCCCTTAGCATGTTAGCTCTTATGAGCAGGGTCCTCCTCCCTCCTGTAATCATCCCTCTACCTTTTCCTCATTTATTCCCACTTTTTCTCTTTACTGTTTAGCTCTCTCCTTATTCATAAGCTGCTACACACATATCCTACTTCTTTATTTTCCATACATATTGTTATACTATTTCTGTAATGTATTTTATTTCTGCATTGTACATGTAATGTATTCCTTATTCTATGATTTTATACCCTCTGTTAATTATTGCATTGTATCTGTAACTATTGGCTTTCCTAGTGCCTCTGTACAGTGCTGTGTATACCGTGTGGCACCTTATAATAAATGTTAAAAATATTAATAATAATAATGAAATTACATTTTTAACAAAAATGTTACATATTGTCAAGCTACTAATTGTTTTTAATTGTTTACGTTCAACTCTTTGATAAATTAATACCTTGAAGATTTAAACCCAGGCAATGCGGGTTAAACAGAAGTCCTACAATCAGCAACTTTTCTAGGTAACTAGTCTGATAGCTTGACAAAACATACATAATAGTTGACAGGCCCAGGCAAGTGGTTTGCGCCAAGCAGCATCCCTGCTAGAGTTCGTTTTGATCACCTAGCAAGCAGAATGCTGACTGAAAAAAAACAGAACTCCTGGAATGACAGATAAGCCCAGACTACAAAGAGGATGGCAGTGGAAAGTTTAGATGGAAGAGGGCTATGCTTGCAAGCATAAGTAAGTTTTGAGTGACTGTTTAAAACTGCAGGATATCCTAATAGGTTGTGGTAGAACATTCTAATGAAGAGGGGAATTACTCTTGGAAGCAGTGGTCATTGCTTGAGTAAACAGTGAGAGGAAGTATGCATGGGGTTGAAGATGTAGGGCACACTGGAACTGGAGAGAGCTTAGTAAGTGAGGGTGAAGAGATTAAAGAGGAATTTGTAGCCCAGGGAGACCAGTATAGTGTTATAAGAGAGGGGATGTATGTGGAGGTGGACTGGTGAAAGAAGAAGATAACTCTTACAGAACCACTGAGTGGGAGAGGGAGAGACCGGAAAGGTCAGAAATGATTAGTGAGTTTAAGAGTGTTCAGGTATCATTAGGACTGCTATCATCAAATTCAGGGCCCGGGACCCAGCTGCGGGGCCACGCCCCATGGGTGATATTATTGGTGACGTCATATAGGGGCAGGCCCGGCAGACACGCTGTAACAACGGTCCGGGGTGCAAGGAAGAACTTTCCTGCGCATTGGCCAGCTACTAAATAGTGCTGAGCAGCAAGAATCGGTAGTAGGATACCGCCGATACCTGCTGCTACAGAGCTAGGTAAGTATCAGCGGGCCCTCATCAGGTCCGGGCTTCCCCCCCTGATGGCGGCCCTGGGTATCATTACAGGTGAAGAAGGGTCTGTTATGGACTATGCTACAGAGATAAAAGCAACAGGAAAGTGAGAGGGATTTAATGTGGGGTTGAAGAAGAGGGAGGTGTCCAGGATGACAGGCAGGAAGTGGGCTTGAGAACCAGAGGAGATGACTGTGTTGCCAATAGTGATGAAGAGGAGTGGAAGGGAGATTTTAAGTGAGGGGGAATTACTATTATTTCTGACTTTGCCATGTTGAGTTTTATTAAATTTTGGGACATCCAAGAGGCAATGATGGAGAGACAGGGAGAGGGTAGGTCAGGGAATGAGATGTAGATTTGGGTGCCATCGGCATTAAAGAGGTACTGAAGGCTGAAGGATCTGATAAGTTCACCCAATGATGAGGTGTAGGTCAGGGAATGAGATGTAGATTTGGGTGCCATCGGCATTAAAGAGGTACTGAAGGCTGAAGGATCTGATAAGTTCACCCAATGATGAGGTGTACAGGAAGAAGAGCAGATGGACAAGGACTGAGCTTTAGAGAACTTCTACTGGCAGTAGTGAGGGTGGGGAGAAATAGCTGGGGGGAGGGACAGAGAATGAGCAGTGAAAGAGATAGGAATTTAACTGAGCAGTGACAGCTTGACTGCATCCTAAGTAATCCATCCATCTTCTGCATTCTAATGCAATGCAAGATGCTGTATATGCATGTCAATTTTATCTCTGTATCAGCCACAGTATGTATAGAAGTTTTCTTTAGGAATTAAAAACCATACACTGTTGTTAACATACAGATGTGACCAGAAATGTCTTTCCTAAAACTTCACCATGGTGTTCTATTTCATATTTCACTATAGTAAGTATGGGCCTGATTCAGACTTAAGAATGTGATAGGTACCTAAATATACGCACCTAATAGCAATGAAACTCCCTCAGCAAGCCCCCTTTTTAGGTTCTTATGTGACTTATGAGTGCCATAGGGCTCAATTAACTGTAGGTTCGCATTTGAATGCGTAGGGATAGTACTTAGGAACTTAACTACAAAAAAATGTAAATCTATGGACACTATCCAATTAAGGACAAAATTATTCTTAATAAACTATATATAACCAGCCATCCGGGGAGTATAGTGCAATCCTCCTTATCAGGTGGTTAAACAAGTTAACCTCCAACCAAACACAACAAATATAAAAGACAGCGCTATTAAATAAAAAAAAAAAAATTCCTTAAGATAAATCTACAACCATCTAGGGAGAGAATGGTAGCAACAATGATCGTTGACACTGGCGTAAAAGTAATAAAGTAATTTATTATAAACACTAAAAACATCAAAATCTTTATATCTAATTTTGATGTTTTTAGTGTTTATAATAAATTATTTTATTACTTTTACACCAGTGTCAACGATCATTATTGCTACCAATCTCTCCCTAGATGGTTGTAGATTTATCTTAAGGAATTTTTATTTATTTTTTTATTTTTTTATTTAATAGCGCTGTCTTTTATATTTGTTGTGTTAGGAACTTAACTGCTTAGCTGCACCTTCATTTGGTCATTTAAATGCCTCCCTCCACCCAAATCTTTGTATCTGCCTAGTTACTTATTCACAGTACGCCCCTTTTTGCGTATGTTATTACGAACCTAGAGACTTTAGGTGCGTAATGTATAAGTACGTAATTTCATGCGTAAGTCCAACATAAACAGCGTATAAAACTTACTACGCATGCGCAGTGCATCCGTTCTTAAATAAACGCACCTAAAATTACGCATATTCTTAAGTGTGAATCAGGCCCTATATTCTTAAGTTTCCATAGAATCGTAGCTCAGTCAATGGCAATACAAGATGTTATACAGTAATAGTCCACCTCTAACACTTGGAAATCCTAAAGGTAAAATCTGTGTACAGTGGACTTTAATAATTGCAAAGTATATTACCCTTCAAACAGCGCTATAAATATTTAAAGTTCAACAAAAGTTCTGTTCCTACTTGATTTCAAATCAAGTACGAACTGAACTTTTGTTGAACTTTAAATATTTATAGCGCTGTTTGAAGGGTAATATACTTTTCTATTGTTGTATTTTGGTACCTATTTTTGGTAGGTTAATTGAAATATTTTGGGGTAGTGGTTGAACCCCTATTACCCTGCTGCTGCAGTAAATAGAGGGAGCGCCGTCAGAAGGGGGTTTTGTGTTTTACGTATGTGTTTAACAATTGTCGCACATAGGAACGAGGAGTAAATAACAAAGTGAATTAAGAATCGGCAGATTTCACCGCTCTTGTTGGTCTTCTGGAGTGTTCTCAGCTGTGGAAATCCTCAGAAAAAAATCTCAACTCCCAACACCGGACTTCTCCATTTTGGATAGATTTAACAGGCCTCTCTGTCTGTTGATCTGCCGTAGCATGTGCACCCACTCTGAAGGTCTAAATTCCGTCTTCCTCCTCTTATGTTTGTAAATAGTGCAGCACAAATCACAATAGCCACTTATTAACTTCTGGATCAAAGTTGTGAACTACAAATAGGTTGGCTAAACAAAATCTTTAAACTTCAGAAGCGTTTCTTCTCTCATATGGAGATTTCATCAGAGGAAACAAGTCTTACTGTTTGAATATTATTTAAAGCCCATCTCCATTTATTAATTAATTTCCACTTGGGTGTTATCGAGCATATTCAGTAACTTTCCATATTACACTTTTTCTTAAAACTGGGAATATAAAAAGTATTCTTATTGTCTAATTAATATCATTCTTTGACTACTATTTAGCATACAAATTAATCAAAATGGTATATTAACTATTTAATTAATCTATTATTATTTTATTTTTTTTAAATCAAATGATGAGAGGTAATTTCATCAATTTAACATATAACATTTAGAGCTCACAGCAATAAGTGAAAATTATTACAAATGTTCAAATGTAATTTAGATATTCATGAAATTCCAAGATTTAAAAAAAAAGGATCTAGCCCTTTATGTTTAAAAATCACAACACGGTTCATGATTTATTTGCACATAGTACAACGACTGGTTCCACTTAGAAAACAACCTTTTTTGGAACCAGCCATTGTGACCCTGAATCACATTTCTTCCTAATATTCATGTTATTTGTTTCTCTTAATACACTAGACACTAAAATATTCTTAAAATTTAGGCTTTTCCCCTGAAAATGATTTTTGTTTTTTCTGGAAAAATGTACCTAAGTAATTTAGCTTGTTTCGAAATTGGATCTTTTTAATTTAACTTGAACACCTATTAAATATGGAAACAAAAGACACATTAAAAGATACATTAAACTTGTTTCTATTGGACTCATCTTTTCTTCATTACTTGCTCAATGCATTACTTTCTTTTTATTATTGTTGTTCCCCAATAATTCAGCTCTATCGATTTTGCACACTTCTTGCCATGCCCCCTTCAACATATGTCCTTGATAACCTCTTATCAATGTCAAGAATGTCAAGAAGTTTTCTACCCTGTGTCTCAAAAATTGCTACAGAGGAACAATTTTGTTTTAAGTGAACCAATTGTCCCTTTGGAATAATCTTTTTCCATTTATAGTGATGTGCACTTTTATAGTGTAGCACAGTTGCAGTATCTACAAATGACAAATCCTAAATACTAAAGACAAATCCAAAAAATCAATATGTGTATAACTAAAGTTATGCATGAATTTCAAATTATAATCATTGGGCTGGAACCAGACTTAAGAAGGAGCTTGTAATAAGACAAAAAAGTTACTCCTGGGCAAAACCATGTTGATTTCAGGGGAAGTCAAGTTAATTGTATTCTTTGCATGCAAGATATACCTATGAATTGCTATCTGCACACAGATACTGACCAGCTTAACTATCACACTGTTATTTATACTTGGGCCAGAAAGCATCACCTCTCCCCTCTAATACTGTTTGCAATAGATGAAATATGACTCCCCTGCAATCAACATGGTTTAGCCCAGGAGTAATAATCCTTTATTAATTACAGCTCCGTCTTATGACTGGATCCAGCCCATTGTGATTAAGCTAAGCAATAAACTCAAGTGCCCTATTTTCATGCCTTTCCAAATAATAAATTGTCAATATAAAGGGCATAGAGGACCAGGTCTGCCCCGAATTTGCTCCCCTACACATGCAGATGTTCATAACTCAAGGTGAACCATGTCACCATGGACATCCCTTTTCGCTGTAACTAATATGTGTGTTCAAAAATAAAATAATTGGGAGTAAAAATAAATTCAATAGAACTTAAAATATATTTTCTCTTTTTAATTTTAATTTAATTACTAATTTATCAAATTTACTAAATTTTGTTAAATCTTGTATATAGGATTTAAAACTTTTAACAAGGGGCTGAAGATGAAGGTCTGTAAAATGTGAAAGGGGAGCATTTAGGAATCCAATTCCTTACATAATAGAGTGACCTAGGGGCCATTTTTTTTCTTTGTGCAGTTTAGGTAGATGATAATATATTGGGTGCAATTATTGGGTGTGATATAAATAACAAATTATATTATTTTTATCAATAACCTGATCTGTATATGCTCTATCTAAAATGGATTTAAGGTCCTGTAGATATATATCCATTGGTTATCTAGATAAAATGTCATAGAAGTCTCTATTAGATATCTGTCTTGAGGCTTCTTTTAAGTAATCAACTTTATCTTGTAGCACCACACCACCACCTTTATCAGAGCTTTTTATGACAATAGTATTATTATTTTTAAGTGCATTTAATGCTGCTCTCTCAAATTTAGTTAAATTTGTAGGTTGATAGTCATTCTTGGTATCTTTACATAGATCTCTAAAGCTACTCATTGTCACCTGAATAAAACAATCAATTTGAGGACTTTTATTGATTTATATTATCTTATTATATTGATCTTGAAATATTTCCTCCCTATATTGATTAATATCAAATATGGTCATCTCTTCCTGGGTATAATTTTCTTCCATCAAGTTATCAAAATGTTGTAAAATCCTGTCTAGCACGATAGGTTGTTCATTTTTTCCATTTTATTTCTTTGCTAAATATTTCTTTCAACATAAAGGGGCAGTGGCGCACCCATGGGGGGTTTCTGGTTGCTCTAATTGTAAATTAGCTCTTTACAATTTTAAACAGTACTTCAACCTCTGCCGCATTACAGTCTAATTCCCTAACACACATGCTCACAGTGGGGGCGGGGCGGGTGCAGAGTTTGAATGGGGCGGAGCTTATTTGTCACAATTGTTTCGGACTCCAAATTGTTGGGAGATATGCTAATATACCCCACATGTATTACACATATTGTAAACCCCCCTTTCAAAATCCTGCATTTGCCACTGGCAGGCACTGGTAATTTACTGTAAATTGTACATAGTAACGCAATAATGATAGTATGTAATTGTTCCTTTCTGATGTATGAATCTCTTACCTTGTTATAGTTGCTTGCCCTTCCCATCAGGAGGAATATTGCAATGATACAATAGATCAGGTACAGATGTTGCCAACAGATGACTTTTCTGAAGGTCAGTGTATACAAACTCAAATTTTTGTTTTTTCCATGTTTTCTGAATGCTTGAAAACAATAATCCAGAGTCAGCCAACAATGAAAGTAATCATCTCCCCCTAATACCCTAAAAACTGTTATCCACCAAAGCACATTTTGAAACATTTAGCCTAACAAAAGATTTAAAAAAAAAATGATTTACCTTTGTTATTTCCCAACAGGTCCCATGCAAAATGTGACCATGGAGCCTACTCAGGAATCTGGGCCCGAGGAGACAGATCCAAACATACGTGAGTTTTACTTGGATCTGGAGCCTGTGATGTCCCCACCCGAGTTTGTATCATTACCATCACCACCACCACCACCACCACCACCACCACGACAAGAGTATGCTGCACCAGCCACTACCTCAAAATCACAGCAGGAACTGCTTGAAAATGTTGCAGCCACAATGACACGCATTGAGGAGGCACAAAGAGTGTCCGTCAGCTCCCAGCGAACAACATTGCGGCGTATTCTTTCCGCTGTGAGGAAAGTCCAGTCCATAAATCAGCAGGGGTTTCAGTGGATGCGGGCTGCAATAGAGCAGCAGAATATCATCCTTGCACAGGTGGCCACTGCTCTACAAGAAAGCAACTGCCTATGGTGGGAATTGAACACACAATTACTGCATCAAAAATCCCAACAAAAAGCCCTCCAACAGCAAAAGTACATACCTTCCTCAACCTCAACATCTGTGGAATCAAGTATGGAGACCACTCCTGCAAGCACAGCGACAAGTACACCAATCTGGCATGGTCCAATCACAAGGGGTGGCCTAGGGCGGGCACATCCCACTACACCCACAAGACAATCCTTGAGGAAAAAAAAATAAGAACATTACACACTATTCTAGTTTGTGTTGAATTCCACATCTTCTTATTGGCCAGTGACACCTGGCACGCCTGACATCCCGGCTCTAATGACAGGTCTACTGTCATTGGGGGGTATTTATACCCTTTGGGCACGGTAAGAATTATCAAGAGAATGAGAATTCAGTGTCAGAGTTCTCGTTCTCTCGATAATTCTTACAGTTTTTTTTTTATTTTTTTACATTTTAATTTTTTATGGGGCACATGTCGTGTTTTTTTATTTTACTATGTGGCCACTGTAATTTTTTAATGATAGGGACTAGGGACGGGGCCCTTAAATTCTTTAAAAATGTTTTATTATAGGGGGACACTTGTAGCATTTTTTTTATTGTTTTGGGGCAAGGCATGCTGACTATAGTAGTGCTACTAGAGCAAGAATGCCTTGTCATTCATGGGCATGCTTGCTGTAGTAGCACTACTAGTGGCAGCATGCCCGGGCGGCCCGTTTATTTTTTAATATACTACGGTGGCGGCAGAAGGGGTTAATTGGTTTGCATTCAGCAAACCAATTTAACACCCAAGCCGTGCGGCCGGAGCAATTATAGCTCTGACTGGTTTTTTTTTATTCTGAAGAAACACGCACCTCTGAATTGAACGTTTTTTGCGATTCCGTGTTGCGACCAGTCGCAACTCTGAATCAGGACCTGTATATACTACCTGAAGGGTACTATAAGTGCTGATTAGTTGCA
>WWET01005127.1:0-11085 GCA_011038615.1 Limnodynastes dumerilii
TGTATGAGTGTATGTATGTATAGTTACATGTATTAGTGTATGTATAGTTACATGTATGAGTGTGTATAGTTACATGTATGAGTGTGTATAGTTACATGTATGAGTGTATGTATAGATACATGTAGGGGTGTATGCATGTATAGTTACATGTATGAGTGTGTGTATAGTTACATGTATGAGTGTATGTATAGTTAAATGTATGAGTGTGTATAGTTACATGTATGAGTGTGCATAGTTACATCTATGAGTGTATGTATAGTTACATGTAGGGGTGTATGTATGTATAGCTCCATGTATGAGTGTGTGTATAGTTACATGTATGAGTGTATGTATTTATGTATAATTACATGTATGAGTGTATGTATAGTTACATGTATGAGTGTATGTATATATAATTACATGTATGAGTGTATGTATGTATAGTTACATGTATGAGTGTATGTGTGTATATTTACATGTATGAGTGTGTTTATAGTTACATGTATGAGTGTATGTATAGTTACATGTATGAATGTGTGTATAGTTACATGTATGAGTGTATGTATAGTTACATGTATGAGTGTATGTATAGTTACTTGTATGAGTGTGTGTATAGTTACATGTATGAGTGTATGTATAGCTCCATGTATGAGTGTATGTATGTATAGTTACATGTATGAGTGTATTTATAGTTACATGTATGAGTGTATGTATAGCTCCATGTATGAGTGTATGTATAGTTACATGTATGAGTGTGTATAGTTACATGTATGAGTGTATGTATAGTTACATGTAGGGGTGTATGTATGTATAGTTACATGTATGAGTGTGTGTATAGTTACATGTATGAGTGTATGTATAGCTCTGGCTGTCACAGTCCCCTCTCCCCTGCAGGCCCTGTGTTACCCCTGTACAGTATTATCTCACTCCTGAATATTGCCCCCTTCATACACTGTAAGTGATGGAGTCCGGTGCCGTGTTTGCCTCCTGACCTTGCCTGGCAGCACACGTGGAGCCGCGCTATTAATACCGTATTCCCAGCGGGAGCCTTGTCACTTCTGTGTGACTGTATTTCATTTTCCGTGGCCGTGTCACACAAAGTGGACTAAATGAAGATCTATGTAGGATATGAAGGAGAAGTGACAGATCCATTGTGATCCGCGCATCTCATTAATCAGCCGCTTGTGTTTCATCTTCCTCAATATTACAGCGTTTGGCTGACGGGATCCACGCTCTGCTTTCCTCAGGCCTGACGGACAGGGTGTAATGCTCCCCAGGGGATAGTGTATAAATCGCTGCCATATGCTGCTAAATGGAAAACGCTGGAAATGAAGATAACAATTCTGTCATCAGGAAAATCTCGTGAACGCTTCTAATTCTCTTACAAAGCGCACGTAAAACGTCTTTTTTCTGCTTCATTTTTCGTAGAAATTATTACAAGTGCGCAGGCAAAGAGGGGTTTGTAATACCGGCGGCGCTGGCGCTGTGTACAAGGGAACGTGTTCACAGATACAAGTGGGTTATGTGCGGACAGATCAGCAGCTAATCCCCGCCCCCTGCCCCTATCCCTCCCCCCCACGTTTTTAGGCACCTTATAGCACTAACGAGTATCTTAGGGCCACCTTATCTATCCGGGAGGCAATCTACGTACCCAGCTGGTACATAGACTGCGGAGATGTCCTACCACACATGCATAGTCTGCCCTTTACTAAGGACACGCACCTAAGAAGCGTCTGCTCTATAGGTGTGAACACAGGTCCAAGGAACGGAAGGAGGGTGTGAGAATAAGAGGAAAGCAGGTGGAAAGTTACACCTGGATAAAACCATGAGGAATCACAGGGAGGAAAATGTCATCTGTTGGAAAGAGCTTTAAGAGGAAAAGCTGAGCTATATCTCAATGTAAAACGCGTGATACATGACCCAATATATAGGGAGTCTCGCTATTACTAGTTAGGACACAGCAGAAAGCAGTAGTAACAACAGTCTTAAAGACCGCGTATATGCAATCTACGTTGCAAAAAGAAACGTAGATGACATTACAAAATTACTGCGCATGCCATGCGCCCAGAGCTCTGCATGCGGCCCCCCTGAGTACACACATAGCAAACGGAGAGGGACTCACCTACAGGAGATGCCTGGATGCTGGGCAGCTGATATAACCCAATATAGCTATAATGTGACCTAAACCTCCTTTATATGTATGTGCTGACATATAGTATTATATAATGTTTTATATCTATATTGTGTTCTAAACCTCCTTTATATGTATGTGCTGACATATAGTATTATATAATGTTATATATCTATATTGTGAGCTAAACCTCCTTTTTTGTATGTGCTGACACAAAGTTCCAGATTTACTAAGCTACTGGTTTGGAAAAGTGGAGCAACCAATCAGATTCTAGCTCTCACTTTCCTATTCCATACCAGAGAATGTCAGCTAGAATCTGATTGGTTGCTATGGACAATATCCCACCTTTTCCAAACAGCTTAGTAGATCATGCCCATAGTGTTATATAATGTGTGTTTGGAGCGCCGGCAGGGCCTGCGCGATGCGGTTAGCAGGGTAAGCGGTGCAGGTGGTCACCAGGCTACACAGGCGCTCACACCCCTGCTCCCCACTCCTCAGCTCCGGTGTCTGCTTTCATGAACGCAGCTGTTAAATATTTGCAAGGTGCTCTGCCCAGTCTGGTGAGAACACCTTACAATGTTAGACAGTGGCGCTCATGCCCTCCAGCCCTCCTCCTGTGGCTGAATGAATGACGCTGGTGTGACCTAAGGTCACATTAGCGTCATTCACTTCAAGGCCCGCCGCGGAGGAGAGCGGAAGACTGAAGGTGGAAAGACTTCAAAGGTAAGTAACATGATGGGTGGGGGCTGGGGAGACATTGGACCTGATCCAGAACTACGCCTCGGAGCAAATTTCTGCGTGGCAGAGACGTAAAATCGCTGTTTTGTACGCACTGCGCAGGCGCAGCATAGAAAATACGCACATTAACGTAGCATAATTGTGAAGGTATGGGCCATTCACGTATGTGTCACGTAAATACTTACGTGTGGGCGTGACAATTTTACGTTAGTCCAAATTACGTCTGAAATACGTGAAGTAGGCGGGGTTTGTATTTAAAGTGTACAGTATGGGCGTGCTTAGCTGCGTAAATTCATTCAGCCCATACGTATGTGTGCATATGACTGCGGTTACGTTGGAAAAAGTTAAGGTAGGGTTTGGAAAGCGTATCTTGACAAAATACGTCCGTGCAAGGTGTGTGCAGAGGGGAGTGTAAGCGAATTTACGCACACGAAAATACGCTCTGTGAAAAAAAACGTACGGCAAACGTAGTTCTGGATCTACCCCATTATTGGTAATACTGAGGGCCACAGATATGATCCTGGGGGGACTGGAGACACTTTATGGAGAATACAGAAGGGCTGGAGATGATACTGGGGGGCTGGAGATACATGATGGGGGGACTGGAGACACTTGATGGATGATGCTGGGGTGCTGGAGACATGATGGGGAATACTGGGGGGCTGGAGATACATGATGAGGGGACTGGAGACACTTGATGGAGGATGCTATGGGGCTGGACACTTGATGCGGAATACTGAAGGGTTGGAGACACGATGAGGGAATACTGGGGGGCTGGAAATATGATGGGGATACTGTGGGACTGGACACTTGATGGAGGAGACTGGGGGGCTGGAGACATGATGGGGAATACTGAGGGGCTGTAGACATGATGAAGAATATTGGGGGGCTGGATACGAATGATGGGGGATACTGAAGGGCTGGAGACATTATGGGGAATAGTGGGGCGCTGGATACGAATGATGTAGGATAATGGGGGGCTGGAGACATGATGGGAATACTGGGGAGACTGGAGACATGAAGGATACTGGGGGCTGGAGATATGGGGATACTGGGGGGCTGAAGAGACATGATGGGGGATACTTAGGGGTTGGAAATATGATGGGGATATTGTGGGCTGGAGAGACATTATGGGGGATAGGAGCTGGGGAGACAAATGATAAAATATATAGTCACAATTGTTTGACGGTTTTTAACCTACGAATTGTATAGAGTAGAATAGAAAACTGTCTGTATATAAAATATATAGTCACTATTGTTTGGCTGTTTTAAGCTATGAATTGTATAGCGTAGACTAAAAAACTGTCTGTATTTTATAGTGGTCACTATGATTTACTTTCTTTAATTATTGTTATAAGATTGTTTTTTGTGCCGCTTACTATAATCTAGGATGGTTACAGGTGTTAAATTGTAAACAGAAGGGCGCAAATTTAAAATTCGCAGGTTGGGCGCCGGACACTCTACCACCGGCCATGAACGCCGGACCTTCCTTTGTTGCTTGTAGTTACACAGGGGTCACTTTGGTCCTTGGCTGCACCGCTCCATGTATATATACACTGCACACATTCCATATATTAGAATAGAAGCGCAGTCTGTGTTTTCTGGTTACTGTTATGAGTGAGTAAAAAGACTGATACAGAGATGGAAGTAACAGTAAAACACGGTTTCAAATCTGAATCAGGATGAACCAAATGTAAAATGTACAAACATTATTATCTGGAGTTTCCTAACTTGACTGTAAGGTACAGTTTAAATGAAAGCCATTCAGTATAAGTGTTCAATAAGCAAAGGCAGATTTTCCTGTCATGCAAAACATAAAATTCATTTGCACCCTAACGTTGGGCCTGATCCAGACCTACGATGTAGCGCTGAGTGTTACATCATGGGCCTCCCCCTGACCTATCGTATTTACACTCCCTAACGCCGGCTGAAAGCTACCCTAACTTCAGCCGGCGTAAGGGAGTGTAAATACGCTGGGACGGCGGCGTTAGTACAATAATGCCGCCCTCCCAGCCTCATTACCCTCCCTCCCCCCGCCTCCCTGCACTAACCTCAGCGTAGTAACGCTGGGGAACGCCCCCTCCAGCGTTACTACGCCGGCCAGCCTAGGCCTGGATCAGGCCCGTTGTCACATGGATTATTTAGGTAAAAATGTTTATTTTTGTTATTGTTCATTTTTCACTGAATCAGCCTTAAAATGAATGAATTTATGGCGCTTGTTCATTTTGTTGCTGTTTCCATTCGGATAAAGCTGTTTGACGCCTCTTGTGACACCGCCATAAGGTGATGCTTTGGTCCCCTCGGTTGTGTGGCGGAGGGGGGGGGAGGGGCGGTCTTTTCCAGACGCTCTGTAATAATTCTCCACCTGTTCCGTTTTAGGGCCTCCGTATGCCGAATCTCCGCATTTCAATTTATTGCCGAGAAACATTTATCTTCCATTAGCGGAAGTGTAATAGGCTGGGAGGAATGGGTCAGCGGCCTTTCATTTAATGATATATCCAGCGCCAATATACATTTTCTGTGCGGTATTCCTTCGTACCAAATAAACGAGCGATCTTTGTACAATAACAGCTGATTTCTATTTATTAAGCTAAAAAGGTCACCATTTTGTGTGGCTGACCACCCTGTACTACTGATAATTTTATGCATAAACAAATGGTAAATTTGTCCGACATAAATATGCATTAGCAATTACTGCATCCCCGCGGCACTCGCTGCATGCAAATGCCGCTCTCTCGGGAGCCTTTTGTTGCGGCCGCCGCTAACGAAAAAAAATAAACAAGACAATGAGGTGTTAAATAATAAAAAAAACCTCAAAGTATGATGTAAATGTGATATAAATGGGAAAAAAAATACAGAAACCAATAAATGATGAGCTTAATGCTGAAAAAAAATACAAATACGTCATAAACCTGGACCGAGCTCTATTACTGACACTCCACAAATCAGTCATCATTTATTGCAGCGCAGAATATAAAATATTGCGTTAGACTAAATATTTAAGGATCCGAAAACGTCTACAGATGTCAGGGAGTTTGCGGGTTGACCAGATTCAACATACAGCCGTATTCAGAGATCCGTTTTCACGGTGAGTCCCGTGCGTATTTAACTTTATTTACGTAATTGATGTTGAATACACGCGCAGACTCATGTACGGACCTATCGCGAATATGCGACGCAAAAATACGCACAGAAGAATTTAAATAAAAATGGGCGGGGGGGCATTTAAAAGAAGGAAAGTGGGCGTGATTATCCTGATATGTATGTACGGAGGACATATACACATGGGACACGGAAAGTTACAGCTGGTCTATGGAGGTGGAAGTCTCTGAGAGCACGGCTGAGAGAGAGGGGAGTGTCAGGGGTGTGAGCGAGCTTGGCCTGCGCCGTCCGTGCCTATAATTGCGGCCCGATCTTTAAATGGATCTCTGAATACGGCCCGTCATTAGGAGAGTGACCCCTACAGGCAATAAGAGGGGATTGCAGTCTACATCATAAACGCAAAAATCACTTTGGGTTTGATTCAGAGGGGAAGCGTCCATGTTCAACATTAATACGACCGACAGCTTAATCGCAGCGGTATCAACGCTAAATGCTTTAAAATAAGGAATTGGAACAAGTACAATGTCGAAAGTTCTTATTTCTACAAGGTTAGGTTAGGGTTAGGCTGCAGAGACGGGGTCTTAAGGTTAGGCTGCAGAGACAGGAGGGTTAAGGTTAGGCAGCCGTACAAGGAGGGTTAGGTGAAGGTTAAAGTTAGGCTGGGGGAAGGGTTAAGGTTAGCTTGCGGGAAGGGGATGGTTAGGGTCAGGATAGAGAGATCTTACCTGTGGCCGCTGTGCTCCTGTGTCTGCTCCTTCACTCTCTGGGTCAGCCTGTGGGGATAACAGAAAGATACCAAGCAATATGAGGGGTTCAGAGAGTGTGCAGGATGAGAATGACAATGGGGACTGCCGGTCATTAAGATGTATAGAAAACTCAGTTACCCGTCTTACAGTCATGTCCAACAAATAAAACGATGTGGAAATATCCCAGGTGCATCATGGGAGTAGTGTGCGTCTGGAGAGGCAGATAGAGGTATTGGTGACTCCGAGGCAAGTTCTGTCTTCAGTGGATGATGGAAAAGGCTTCAGAAACATGGCGGCTTTTGGAGTCACAGTGGGAAATGTTGGGAAATGTAGGAAGCATGTTCCGGGTGGCTACACCTTGGGGAGTGAAGCGTTTCCTGCGTTCCAACGCAACAGGAGCCAATGGTTTAATATCGACAGATAAGGGCGGCGCGATTATTGGTGGATATTTCATAGACCCGTCTCGCGCAGGTTCTGGTTATATTTGCAGGTTCGCCATGAGGAGGGAGCGGCCAGGAATACTGTCCCGGGCACTTACGCATCCGGAATGCATGGGTGCCGTGTGATCGCGGGTGTTGCGGTTACGTTTTAGAATGCACTACGAACAATTCTCCATTAAGCGAAGTAACCCATTTCGATGGCGAGGCGCGATGTACGCGTCTATCCATTGCGGGCAGAGGGAGGTATTAGAATCGTAAGATCCTCCGTTCCATATGAGGGTTATAAACACATAGGGCCAGATCCAGACCTACGTTTCCATTACGTTTCAGGACATGGCGTATTTACACTAGCGTAATTACTAGGCGCTCCCCTCGGCCGGACGTAAATGTGCCGCTTTGTGCTTGCCAAACGCTACCGTAACTTTACACAGCGTAACTACTGACGTACGTACAGGCCCCACGTACGTCACTTGCTAAGCACGCCCAGACTGTTGGATTTAAATGCCTCCCCCGCCTCCGAAGCGTAATTACGGGTGTCGTGTGCCTGGCACGCCCATTCGTTCATAGTCACGCTGCTGATAGCAGGCTGGTACGTACGTTCGCGGTCACGTGGCATAATATCTGGCGTGCGCATGCGCAGTACATACAAAATCGTGTTTTTATGTCACCGGCTGGCGGAAATACGCACGTGTACTTAGTCCTGGATCTACCCCAAAGCCTCCATACGTGTGAGGGAAGAGCAGGGGGTCACTACTATCGCACGCACAGGATTTACTTTCACACGCACATAATTCCATTTCGCATGAGCGCCTCCTTCAGGATCTGGGCCTATGGGATGAAGACGCTCGGCGGCACGATCTCATTGGCTGCATCTCATGGTTCGTTACATTTTGCATTAGAATGAAGAGGAATGGATGAATACTTCCTATTTTATTATACTGGCTGCAGACATTTAAGGCGCCATTGTTACGTGGAGGAACATATCTGTGTCGCGGATGTAAGTCTTAGCGTTGGTTCCTGTCCAATCGTCTTTAGGTCACACTCCTGGTTAGACTGTTCACACAATCCTACAGCAGACCAAGGTCACTGATACAACATGCAATCCCCCGCCTGCTGCGAGGACGCAGTCATCACACGCACGGATACTGTCCCCGCCTGTTATGGTCAGGCTAGGGGGAAGGGAGGTCTTAGGGTCAGGCTAGGGGGAAGGGAGGTCTTAGGGTCAGGCTAGGGGGAAGGGAGGGTTAGGGTCAGGCTAGGGGGAAGGGAGAGTTAGGGTCAGGCTAGGAGGGAGGGAGGGTTAGGGTAAGGTTGTGGGGAAGGGTTTGGGTGGTTCTTTGCCTTACCTTTCGGAGCAGTGTGTTCGGTGCTCTGGGGATGATGGCTACGCTTCATCGAGTTCTGGCTGTGAGAGAATGGCCCATTCCTAGCAGGGACCGACACCCCCGCACACACTCTCCCAATCATGGCCTGTCACTCACACATAAAGGCCATGCTGCGTGACATCACAGTCGGGAGAGAGAGTGAATATCGCCGTCGTGGGCGTGTACATCATTGTAAATTGGTCGGGGGATTGGCAGATTTAAAATTCATTTGACCAAACAAGACAATTTCCGATTGGATGTAATCTTCCTCTCAGCGGATACGCAGATATCTCTCCCTCGGCAATCGGATTGACCTGACGACGGTATCACTTAAGTACACAAGTAAAGTTTTATGGAGTGATGAACGAATTCAATTCATAAATGTCAACTCCAAATAAATGACATTATATTGAAAGTCCCAGATCACAAAGGTCAGAGGTCAAACGGCGGAAGGACGAGAATATAAGATCAACAGAGATCAGATAAATGAGATAAATTTCACTAATAAGACGTCTGTCACGATCTCCGGGAAATAGTGATAACGGTCATCAACATAGCAGGAAAAATGATTGTAACATGAATTATCCGGCGTGTGGCCCAGGTCACGGCAGAAAGGTACTTTACCATCCTCAGGCGCTGACAGCCAGACAGTGATCGACATTATAGGACCCAATGAAAAAACAGGGTTGTGGTGCAACAGAGAATTCAAAGATAAATTTACCCCTGGGCAGTTTAATGTAAAGGGGGGAAATGTATAACCAGGTACAGGAGGGAGAGGGGGATATGATATAACCAGGTACAGGAGGGAGAGGGGGATATGATAGAAGGGATGTAACCAGGTACAGGAGGGAGAGGGGATATGATAGAAGGGATATAACCAGGTACAGAGGGGAGAGGGGGATATGATATAACCAGGTGCAGGAGTGAGAGGGGGATATTATATAACCAGGTACAGGAGAGAGAGGGGGATATGATAAAACTAGGTACAGGAGGGAGAGGGGGATGTGATAGGAGAGTTCCTCCTAACAGTGTAGAGACTGGCTGGACTCTGTAGTACCTCTGTAATGTCACATTCTGTGTTCCAGGCACAATCCTATACATCGTCCCCCTGTGCCTCGTGTTCTGTGGATCTCATGTAAATCTTCTTCCTGACAGTGACATAGGGCAGCCAACACTCTCTAGAGCAGCCGCTTACAGGCGTTCTGATTAAAGTCGCCATCTGCAGCTCCAACAAGATGGCAACACTTGCGAATGTCACCGATATTTCTAGAGGTGGTGATGATAGGCTCAGGCCGCTTGCACGGGAGATTCTCTGCCCCGAGTCGACGGCCATCTGTTCACAAGACGATCAGCGAAGGTTTACAAATGATGAGGCCTTCGCAGGTCAGCAGACTCGCCACTTCCTTCCAGGAGGGATGCGGCCTCTTCTTCCTCCGTGGAGACAGACCTGTGTGGTCTCCCGCTCCTCATCCTCCCTCTGCTAATTTTAATTACCTTTGTTATGACCCCCGGGGGAAGCTCAATCAGATGCTTGTGGGCCTGACCCCTCTACATAGGCTGTGAAATGCACTAATACAGTTTGAAAGTAAGTAGCTCATCAGCAAAGGAATCAGCGCGTCCTGCGCAGTCAGCCATCTTGGCTTTTGTTTGTCATCGTGGTCAAACACTTTTATGCATTTACTGGCTCCTGACAAAACTGAAAGTCGTGAAGAGTGTACACATTACCCAAAATTGTACCAAGCTCCCGCTTGCGCCAAACTAAAAGGCTCGTAACGGCACCGACGAATCAGCCCAACATATGCACTATACGGTTCTTAGGACGATAGTGTTTTCCTGACTGATGAACGGTGATAATACATCGTAATGAACGAATTGTTTCATTTTTCTGAACTTCCTACTTACGGAGTAGTGGCTGGCTCCTTACAGATCTCATAAGGCTCTCCGTGCGTAAAGGGTTTCCGTGCGTAACATCTGGATCGCGCATGCGCAATTTGCAAGAAACGCCAAGATCCGCACATGGCATGCATATATTTAGTGTGAATCCAGTCCTTAGGCATTATTATTGGGCAGCTTTAAAATTATTTGCTTTAAAATTTGGATTTTATTCAACTCAAATATCATGACCTAAATTTTAATTTCCTAATTTTTCAAGTGAGTCACAGATTTAACTCATACAGGAAGGAGAGCTCGGAAAGTGCAGGGATTTACCACATTAACCAATTACTGGAAGCGAAGAGAAAGACAGAGAAAAAAGGTGCAGGAACTCACCTCTCATCAGCCCTTATTACAGCCCCCGTCATTTTTTATAATTGTGCCCATTTTAATTCCAGCCTCCATTGTCTGCCCCTTTAATGTCCAGCCTCCATGGTCTGCCCCTTTAATGTCCAGCGTCCATTACATAGAAACATAGAAACATAGAAACATAGAAAGTGACGGCAGATAAGAGCCACATGGCCCATCTAGTCTGCCCATTTGTTTATTGAAAACTATACTGACCCTAGACCCTATTTACCCTCAATTGGGCTACAATTTAGGATACCCTTATATTTAACCCAAGCATGTTTAAATTGTTCTACTGTACTGGC
>WWET01005127.1:19200-29217 GCA_011038615.1 Limnodynastes dumerilii
GGTAGAGGAAGAGGAGATTATACACGGATTGCAGCTATTGTTCTATAGAAGACTCCCATGTTTTCTCTTTTCCCATAATGCTCCGACCAGCAGATATAACATTTAGGGGAGACAGGAGAGGGGGAGGTGCTGGGACGAAGCGATGGTGTTCCAGAATAATGCAGCCAAAAAGCTTTGTTTCTGCACCGTTCCCGACTGCATGTTAAAATGGAAAATCTACATCCCGGAATGGGTTACAGTGTCCTGTGGCCCATTATCGGCAAGGTACCTGTAATGGGTAGTGCTAGGCTGCAGGGCAGGAAGGGGTTAAAGTTAGGCTCCAGAGAGGGGCGGATCAGGGTTAGGGGAGTGTTAGGCTGTGATGGGTGAGGAGGGTTAAGGTTAGGGTAGGGTTAGGTTGTGGGAAGGGAATGGTTAGGGTTAGGCTGCAAAGGGTGGAGGGTTAGGGTTAAGCTGTAGAGGGTGGAGGGTTAAGGTTAGGGCAGGTTTAGGTTGTGGGAAGGGAATGGTTACTGTTAGGTTGTAGAGGGTGGAGGGTTAGGGTTAAGGTTAGGGGAGGTTTAGGTTGTGGGAAGGGAATGGTTAGGGTTAAGCTGTAGAGGGCGGAGGGTTAAGGTTAGGGGAGGTTTAGGTTGTTGGAAGGGAATGGTTATGGTTAGGTTGTAGAGGATGGAGGGTTAAGGTTAGGGCAGGTTTAGGTTGTGGGAAGGGAATGGTTACGGTTAGGTTGTAGAGGGTGGAGGGTTAGGGTTAGGGTTAGGGGAGGTTTAGGTTGTGGGAAGGGAATGGTTAGGGTTAAGCAGACTTACCTTTCGCCATTCTGCTGTTTGAAAATTGTGCTGTAATCATCTTTCCTGAGGGCAGGATGACAAGAAATTGACAGCAGACGGCTCTTCACTGTCACAAGAGAGATTTCTAAGTGACGAATCACACCCAGAGAACGAAGCATTATCGGGGCTATCGCCCCACCTCAGTGATCAGATCCTGCAGGAATCCTCAATGATCTGACGATCAGCCACACACTGAGGCAGACTGTCACCACATAATTTGTCTGCTCTGGTTTTGGGTATATTTTGGACATCTTTGGAACATCAGCTTTCTGTAATTATTATTTAAGAAACATATTCCTGTAATATAGACAGTGGAAACCTCTATACCGTACACTGGACAAGAGGAAACGCCCACCGTGAACTCAGGAAGTGTGATTGGTTATTAGACTGGACCCAGATGGTGGAAATAAGAGCAAAACAGGAGGAAAGTTACACCTGGGCAAATTTCATCTGTTGTATACAGTATTAGAGCTGTGAGGTGACGTTTCCTTTACACAGGGGTAACTTTCCATCTGATTTCCTCTTATCTTTACACTTTGGATCTCAGCATTGGGTTTAGGCCTGGGTGAGTGGGAATGTTATCTATTATCATGGGCCGTCTCTAATGAAAAAGATCAATTCAATGATCATCTATGGAATAAATGGAAACTAGAAGAAAATGAAATACTTGTGGAAATAGAATATAATTTCCATTTAATCGCCGGCTCCAGGCTGACCACAGACAATGGACGTGGCTTCACTAAGAAGCATCACGTCACTGGAGCATTTAACCCCTTATTAACCAGAGCTCTCTATAGCAATGATTCCTATCTGCTGGTGAGCTCAACACAAACACTAATTGTCACCTCACTGAGCCAAGCATGAACGATCTGTCACTAAGGAGACTGAGGCCATATCACATCACTGATAACCCAGGATCAATACCAGCCGACAGACCAGAGTTATACCAACACTTCCACTACGATAGATTGATAGATAGATAGATAGATAGATATGAGATAGATAGATAGATAGATAGATAGATAGATAGATAGATAGATAGATAGATAGATAGAGTCGCCCCCTACTGGTCCTTTCTGGGAGTCCTGTGTTGTGCTTCTCTCCCGGATGGATATTATTTTGCCCGGGATAATGTATATTTCCCCCTTCCTCCTCTCCATCTCTCCCGCTGGGTATTAGCTGTAGTGACAGGCTGACAAGCTGAAACAAGCAGTAAAACATTTAAACATTGTCTGGTGATGTCTGCATTCATCTCCCCGTCAAACACTGATGTGCAGGAGATTTTTCACTCCACTTGTCAGCATTGTGTCCCAGTTCTCTGAGCGACGCGTTTCACGGAATGAGTAAATGTGAATGATCATTAGGAGCTTACGCGGGTCACTTCTCCGACTCTGATGCCTTGTCTTCCCCTTCCCTGGAGGCTCATTCACACCACATATTGCTTTCATTTACATTTAACCAGGTTTCTGTGTAAAATGGGGGATACGGCAGTCACAGAGAGACTTCCTTTACGTGGACCATTGATGGATTCTGTATGGAGTTTCCTGATCCATCCATGTGGCATAGAGTGCAGGAGAAGCGATTTGTGTTCTGCAAATGTAAAACTGGTGAGTAATATACAAAAGTTAAATATTCTCCCTGCATGCAAAGAGTTCATTTAATGGACCCCTGCCCCCCTTGTACCACCATTCTGAAATTCAATGTGGTTTTGCCCAGGTGTAACTTTCCACCTGATTTCCCCTTTATCTTTCTGTTATGTGTCAATCCCATTAGTATTAAATCTCTATCCAAGGAGACATCATAGTCAGAGTTTCCCCTCATGGGTGGTATGTTGTCTTCAGGGGCGGGATCTACAGGTTATTAAGGGCTTGGTCTGCTCCTGAGAGGCAGCAAATATAGCAAATTCATATATAAATATAGCAAATACATATATAAATATAGCAAATACATATATAAATATAGCAAATACATATATTAATATAGCAAATACATATATAAACATAGCAAATACAATCTTTGTTGTTAATGAACTATGGCTGGATTTCCCAGGGCTGTAATTAGGGGTGTTGCGATAAGGTTGGCCGCCCAGGGCGCAAAGTCTAAGTGGGGCGCCAGTAAGTTCATATTTAGGGCTAATTGGCTGTATTCAGAGAACCGTTTCCATGAAGGAACGCAATTATACGCACGGTCGGTGCAGGCCACACCCCCTCACACCCAGGACACTCCCCTCTCTCGGGCCGTGCTGTCAGTGACTTCCGCCTCCATAGACCACTTGTAACTTTCTTTTTCTCTGAATACGACACGATCTGGTTATTAATTCAAGGTTGGGGGCACCATTTTTTCTTTTTGACCCTGGCACAAAAATTTCTAGCCACGGCTCAGGGATTTCCACACCACAAAATAGCAGTAAGGGGTGGAGTCTGAGGATGTCAGGGTGGGGCTTATTTAGTCTGTTAGAAGATAGGGATTTGGCAAGAATGAAAAGCTGAGGTTGCATCCAATCAGGGCGGATTTATGAGAGCACATGACATGACCCTCACACGTACTAAATTTCTGTACCCAGGACCCTAACTTTATATTATTTAGGCTTAACGACGCCCTCACTGTGCTGTACTTATACGCCCACATTTCTTCATTCTGCTTTATGAGAGGGTGTGGAAATTATAGGGTCATTGGACCTGATTCATGCTTAAGAAGGCTTTAGGTTCTTAATGATACACAACTATTAGCAAGGCGACTGATGTGCCTCCTGTTTTCAGCTTCTTAACCGACTTACGAATGCCATAGGGCTCTTTTATCTTTAGGTTCTTAGTTGTGTGTGTGGGGCGGCTAATTAAGAATGTTTCTGCTTAACCGCGCCAGATTTCTCATTTACATGTCTTTCTCTACCCAATCTTCTTATCGTCGTTCTTAAGTTTTCCTGGCACGCCTCTTCCTTCTTAAGTCAGTAGGTACCTAGAAAAAATAGGTGTGTAATGGTGATTCAGAGCCGTCCTCTTCTTAAGTGTGCGTAAATTGTGTATATTAAGTACCACGCCTGTGCAGTATATCCCTTCTTAAATATACGCACCTGAAAAGCCGCATTTTCTTAACTATGAATCAGGTCCATTATCAATGGTCAGCGTAGACATGGAAGTCATATATACGGTGAATGCGCTAAGATTCGTGTCCTCTTCCCAACAAAAGAAATCTCCTACAATGTGCCCCAAGCTCCCCTCAATAAACCAGCATGATCACGCCTCTGACCACCCCCATCGATCCCACGCGGAGCGGGATCCTCCCATAGGCCACCAAAGCGTCTGCTTAGTCCTTGATTAGGACATCCTGCGTCCATGTGTGGGCGAATCTTGACCACCGAGCGGAAGAAGATCCTAAACAGTGTCTTGTCTAGAGCCCCATTCAAGCACATAATATCCCTTCCAGATCTCACCCCCGTTCTGGGGGCTCCGTCTTTACTAAACCGTCCAATTTCCTTGTAAAAAGCCTCTGTGCTGCTATGAACAAACAACGCGTTTCACAAAGCACTTCCTGGAAGCCTTCCATCACGCCAGATGCCATTTATGGTCACCACTCTCCACCTGGTCGCGCACAGTCTTTTTCTAAACTCGCTGCTCATTCAAAGCGCCATTAATCTCCGAGCGAGCGATCGGACCAGCCGCGAAGGGAGCTGTGTTTTGACTGTTGGCCCTGTGTAATGTAAGAGATTTGTCATTGTCCTCAGTGTATACACAATAGGGCTTTTATAAAGTCAAATACTTCTCGCAGAAACATGATACATAAATGTTATTACAATACATTCTGCAGTTGCTTATATTGTATTTTATTGTCAGTAGGTCGGAATATGAGGCATTTTCGTCTGTCAGAGCTCATTTTTTTCCTCTGTGTTAATAAATAGATTGATTTATATAAATATGTTGAAGTTTAAGAATGTTAAGAATAGCGTGAGTTATTTTTCAACCTTGTACGTCAAGGATTCGCGAACAGCTGCCGAGGAGCGAGGAGGTCAGGCTCGTGAAAGTCTGTTGTTATTTGCACATTGTGTCAAAAGAACATTGAAAAAGTGTCTGAATTTGCAATCGTTCCCTGGCTGAAACCCTCGGTACAGAGGAATGGAGAGACAGCGGCTACCGCCAAACCTGCAAGATGCCCACTTACTGTCCACCCACCCACCTTATCCATCTCTCGCAGGAGGCCTCTGCCCAGCTGACCGTATGCCCTTTCCTTTGTTATAATGTAATATCGCACATTCCACAGGTCCACATGGGACCTTCATGGCTCAGCTTCAACAAATTTGCTGTGACGAGAATGTTTCTGGACTCAGACGTCGGCAGCTCAGGAGCTCGTAGCTTAGAGACCCCCAGACCTGTCAGCCATACATTTAGCAACACAGACATTGCTGTTTTACTTGAGTAAATGTAATAACCAGCGTGCCTGTGTTTTTTGTAACTATCAATCCGTTCTTTGAAGCAGAGAAATTAGAAGAGAACTCTGTAAACAACACAAAAACTTAGATTTTTTGTTGAATTAAAAAAAAAAAAAGCTAAAAATCGAGCATAAATTAGCAAAAAACAGACATTGGGCCTGATCCAGGTCTGCGTTATAATTACGTACTTACGCTAGTTTATTTACCAGGCAATCCCCTCGGTCGGACGCAGTTTATCCGTGTTCCGCTTTCCAAATGTAACTCCTGACGGCCGTAATGGCTGAACGTAATTATGCGCCTAAACACGCCCATACTGTACGATTTAAATGCCTCACCCCGCCTCCGAAGCGTAATTACGGGTGTCGCATGGCACGCTCCTTTGCACGTAGTTATGATGATGATACGTGACTGGCCATTACGCTTTGAGTGCCATAACATCTTCCGTGCGCAGTAAGTGCTAATACACTCGCGTACGTAGTTCTGGATCTACGCCATTAGGCACACTGGTTTATATAAGTCTAAGATTTAAAAATAAAATGTAAAAAATGTAACATTCTTCCTATATTGAAAATAAACACAAATACGTGAAACAAAAGGCTGCCTTTACTGCTGAAACTCTTTTATTTCATAGCATAAAACAATGGGCCAGATCCAGAACAACGCGTGTGAGCGAATGGCGGAAACATAAAATCGCTTTTTGGTAAGTACTGCGCATGCGCCCCATAGAAAATACACACAGTAACGTAGCGTAATTGTGAACGTGTGGGCCATTCACCTATGTGTCATGTAAATCCGTACGTGTGGGCGTGCCAAATTTACGTGAGTCCAAAATACGTGTGAAATACGCTATGTAGGCGGGGTTTGTATTTATAGTGTACAGTATGGGCGTGCTTAGCTGCGTAAATACGTGTTGCCCATACGTACGTGAGCGGATCACTGCGGTTACATGAAAAGCGTATCTTTACAAAATACGTACATTCAAGGGGTATTACTAGGGGAATGTATAGAAGGTACGCACATGAAAATACGCTACGCGAAGAAACGTACGGCAAACGTAGTTCTGGATCTACCCCAATAGCATTAAGTAGATGAGCCTTATGTGTGTTAATTAATCGCACATGTGCATTGATTAAAATGGCGCAGCGGCTGATGGCTGTGTGCGGCGTGTATGGACGCATGGACGCATATAGTACGACAGACTTCAGCAACTTACGAGTGGCGGATGATTTGCTACGCGAGCCCCTCCTGCCTGTGAATCTCTCGTAACGGCGTTGTCACGTCCAGACTGTACATCCGTAGCCCGTGTGCAGCTCATTTGCATTAAGTGTCTTGCCCCTCCAGTCCCGCGCCGATGTGTGCGTCAGTCGTAAGACGTCCGTGTGTGTGAATCAGTCAGCTATGTTTCCAGGCGTGTTGTGTGTTCTGGGCATGCGCAATTTATAAAAACGCGAACGTAGATTCCACACTTATTTAAGTGAATCCAGTCCATTTACACCAATGAGATAGAGATCGGTATGGGGCGGGGCTTAATGATGTTATTTATGCAAATCATGCTCCAAAGCCCCGCCCCTTGCTAATTGTGTCATCAGGCCCTGCTCAGTCCGTAGTAACGACGGCCCACATCCAGATCAGGGGGCGTGCGTGCGTGCGTGCGGGGGTCTGCAGGTATGCGCACGTAACGGGGTTTCCCCGCCCCTTCATGTACATGGCTATCCTCGCCTGTGTGGCATTGATACGACCATTGCAAATGCTGGGTCTGCCCCTTATGTGTACTTACTGTCATACGTAGCAAAGTTACATACGTCAGTAAGTGCGCAGTGAGACATCTGACGCTCATATGCACCGATGTTCCGAGACAGGGGACTTAGGCCAATGACTTGCATCAGGATCTGGGCCCAGAAGAATTCTAGTGCTGCTAGGAAGGGGGAGTTTCTTGAGGCTGTGATTTGCATGAAACCACAGCCTCAGGTTCCCCGCGGGAGATTTCCGGAGTCTCCCGGATATTAAGGGAGAGTCAGCACCTGACAGGATATGTCTGAAACCCCACACAGAAAACTCAACACCCTCAAATGGTCATTTAAATGCCCCCCCACCCACTTCAACACATTTTCCATCGGACGAATTATAAACACGCCCCTCTGTATGGATCTTCCCGCGTGCGATTCACAAATCCGTGCCTAATGGACTTCCCTGCATAAAATCAATGTACGTTACGTGTATTTAGTTACTACACATACGCAGGTCATCGGATCGTAAAAATAGGCATGGAATTTCCCGAAAAAACGGATCTCTGAATAGAGTCCCGAGATTAGGAAAGGGTTAAACAGGTCAGGTGGCTCAGCAGTGGTGGCCATGACGGGTAATAGTCTGTGTTACAGCAGACTGTAGCACCAGTTACATTATTACATCTGTTGGTGACGATCGCTATCAGGCCATTTAACCCTTTGTGACACCCTCCAGGAACGTAATATTCGCGGACAGATTAGTTCTTTCGCCTGTAGAGCGCCGTCCGAGGTTCCCGCTCAGGAATAAATGGATAAAACGATCGGAAGCTTTCAGAAAGTCAGATCCATCGTCTCCATCTTGTCATCATTTCACTTTCATCTTCCAAATATTTTCCGGAGGGAGATTATAGGTTGTTACAATGTATTCAGCGCCGCTTCCGAAACTTGGTGGCTGTTTGTGTTTTTGAAAAGTGGAAAGACAAACACTGCATACGTATGAGGAGAGACGGAGTTGTCAACAGTGATAATTGTATTTATTCATTCTATGCTAATGACATGTACCTATTCCAGTGACAGGTGCAAATATTACACCTCACTCAGCATCAGAGGGGAGCGGGAGCTCAGCACCCAAGTGCCGGATCGCGGACGGATCGCGCTGACTGTCAGGTTAAACAAAGGAGATCATTAGTCTTATTTTATCCTAGTTGCAGATTCTTACGGTATGCGGTCACACAGCGGCATCAGAACGCTTTAGGTTTGGGGGCTAAGTTATTGCGGTGATCCCCTTCACTTCAATTATGATAAGGGCGGAATGGGTCCGGTCTGCACTCCGATAATTAGAAAATTAGACATTTACAATGATGCACGATACAGGATACAGGATACATGATACAGGATACAGGATACAGGATACAGGATACATGATACAGAATACAGGATACAGGATACATGATACAGGATACAAAGGGCGGAATGGGTCCGGTCTGCACTCCGATAATTAGACATTTACAATGATACACGATACACGATACACGATACACGATACACGATACAGGATACGCGACACGCGACACAGGACACAGGACACATGACACAGGACACAGGATACAGGATACACGATACAGGATACATGATACACGATACACGATACAATGATACAGGATACAGGATACATGATACAGGATACATGATACACGATACAGGATACACGATACAGGATACACGATACATGATACATGATACAGGCTCCATGATACAGGATACATGATACATGATACAGGATACAGGATACATGATACAGGATACATGATACAGGATACACGATACATGATACAGGATACATGATACAGGATACAGGATACAGGATACACGATACAGGATACATGATACAGGATACAGGATACACGATACAGGATACACAATACACGATACAGGATACACGATACAGGATACACAATACACGATACACGATACAGGATACACGATACACGACACACGACACACGACACACGATACACGATACAGGATACAATGATACAGGATACATGATACAGGATACACGATGCAGGATACAGGATACATGATACAGGATACAGGATACACAATACAGGATACACGATACACGATACAGAATTCAGGATACATGATACAGGATACACGATACAGGATACATGATACAGGATACACGATACAGGATACATGATACAGGATACACGATACAGGATACATGATACAGGATACACGATACAGGATACATGATACAGGATACACGATACAGGATACATGATACAGGATACACGATACAGGATACATGATACAGGATACACGATACAGGATACATGATACAGGATACACGATACAGGATACATGATACAGGATACATGATACAGGATACATGATACAGGATACATGATACAGGATACATGATACAGGATACATGATACAGGATACATGATACAGGATACATGATACAGGATACATGATACAGGATACATGATACAGGATACATGATACAGGATACATGATACAGGATACATGATACAGGATACATGATACAGGATACATGATACAGGATACATGATACAGGATACATGATACAGGATACATGATACAGGATACATGATACAGGATACATGATACAGGATACATGATACAGGATACATGATACAGGATACATGATACAGGATACATGATACAGGATACATGATACAGGATACATGATACAGGATACATGATACAGGATACATGATACAGGATACATGATACAGGATACATGATACAGGATACATGATACAGGATACATGATACAGGATACGGGATACATGATACAGGATACATGATACAGGATACATGATACAGGATACATGATACGGGATACGGGATACATGATACAGGATACATGATACAGGATACATGATACAGGATACATGATACAGAACACATGATACAGGATACAGGATACATGATACAGGATACAGGATACAGGATACACGATACAGGATACATGATACAGGATACAGGATACAGGATAAATGATACA
>WWET01005128.1:18516-29625 GCA_011038615.1 Limnodynastes dumerilii
CTTCCCATTGTGAGTAGGGATACGGAAGGTTGGAATCTGATTAGATGTGACGTACTTCACTATATTTCTGCATCTCTTCTCTCTATTTATGTGTGGATCTCCCTGAGTGCATATAAAGAAGGGGTGAACTACCAAGAAGGAGAAAGATCCGGATATAGCAGAGCCTCCATCTGGTGATAAAGCAGAAGGACCCATCTCTATAAGGACATTTGAAAAGAAAAACCTCACAAGGAGGTGAGAGGAGGAATATCAGGAGAAGACATCCAGGGATCTCTTGACGTTGACTTGTACACTGTGGGATAAAGAAGGAATTCCGTAAGTAGGATACTTACCATTGTGGATTTGCCTGATTCCTATGAAAAATTTGGATTGTGTTTTTGGATTGTATTTTTCCTTCCCATTGTGAGTAGGGACACGGAAGGTTGGAATCTGATTAGATGTGACGTACTTCACTATATTTTGCATCTTTTTTCCCTATATATGTGTGAATTTCCCTGAGTACAAACGTAAGGAGTGGAGAATTGTCAAGAAGGAGAAAGATCCAGATACAGCAGAGCATACATCTGGAGATAAAGCAGAAGGACCCATCTCTATAAGGACATTTGAAAAGAAAAACCTCACAAGGTCTGAACTCATAAGACTCTATATATATTCCTTCTGTGTGATTTTAGGCTACCTAGCGCTATTGATTATGGTGTATTGTTGATAAATATTTGTGTGTTCAATCATCTCCACTTAGGTGGAACTGATTTCTATAAGGGGTGAAGTGACAACACCCCCACACCATGGACTACTGCTGCTGATATTGTGTGGCGCAGGAAGTGTTGTTGTTCTTTTACATACGCATATATCAAGTCCTGTCCAATCCAAATTGTCAAAGCCAAAAAATCCAGTCCATTCTTATATACAACTAAAAACTATTTACAAAAACTAATATTTTTAAAATGTGTCTAAAACATATTTTTTGCAGCGTGAAGTTTGTGCAGGAGAAAGGAGGCCTCAAGCACATAGGCTTACAACACTGCTTTTTAAAAAAAAAAAAAAACTATTGTGAACCTATGTTTGTATGTGTAACTAATGTGCTGTTATCTTTTATACCCTTTTCTCTAGCTTACAACGTGCCCTAAAAGAAAAAGAAGCTAAGCAAAATGAAAATCGCCACAAAAGCTATGACAGCTGTTATGTTTGAACAAATCCATGCAGGACCAAGAGGATGTCCGCTTACAGTGCTTTTTCCAGCATGAGCGTGACCTACAGCAAGAATTCCTATGCCAGATTATGGGTGCGCATGAGCGAATAAATAGGGAAAACAGAGAGTCCCAAATGGCTTTCCTCGACCGTCTTTTAACTAGGATGCATCCACCCATGCAACAACCAAATAACTCACAACCCTACCAACAAGAAGGAAGCTACACCTTTTCTAGAGGGCAACATTTTTTTACACAACATTTGTGAAACAATCAAAGCGCACATCAGCCTACCCATCCTGCTGTGTACCAAGAACATCGCAGAGAGTGCCCTCCATCTACACAAGCTGCCACGGGGTTCCAACAAGCTGAGTGCTCTACGCCTGTTCGGTGCCCATAAAAGCGATACAAACCAGCAGTTGTTAATTTTGTTATTTTACTAGTTAGTACTAGGTAGTACTTTAAAAAGCACTTTGTTTGTTATTGCTCTATTTTAAATTGTATTTTTGACTGATGTTATTATGTACAGTTCTATGTGCATTTGTACAGTGTTATGTCTAAAAAATTCTGTAAAAAACGTTATTTTGATAAAGGCATTACATAATGCAACTTTTTTTATTAAGGTTTCTATAACAGTAGAAATGTGAACGTAAAATAGAAAAAACATGTTCACAACAACCGGTGTCCATTACTGTGTGAAGGAAGAAAGGTTGGTGGAGATGGTATGTCTTATAAGTTCAGCACAGCTGTTTGGTTGCTCACCCTCACTTCAAGTTACATCAGGGGAATCCAGTAGTTCAGATTCAGGTATGTTCCACTCTGGTAGAAACTGCTCCTTTTGTATCTCACAGATGTTATGGAGTATACAGCAAGCAGCAACTACATGCGGCACCAGCTTGATGTCAATGTCATTGCGCTTAATTAATCTCCGCCACTGCCCTTTCAAATGCCCCAATCCATTTTCTACCACTATCGTTGCAGAGCTGAAAGTGTGGGTGAATCATATTTGTTCCGCTGAAAGTTGATGGTTCTAGATGAAACCCTTCATCAGCCATCAACTAAGTGGGTAGGCTGCATCCCCAATGAGGTGTACAGGGATCTCCACACCATTAACAATCTTTGATTTCTGAAAATAAATAACAAATTATGTTTAGGTGATGAATTTGCCAATAATTAGCATAACACATATTATGCAGATACACTTGTACTGTGTGAAAAAGGAAAACTTTTTTTTACATACATTTTACTAAACAAGGTACTTAAAGGCCCAAATACATTTTTTACCGTACAATAGATAACAAACAAATGTACAACTGTTAATTATAAGAAATGGGAAAGCTGACAACATGTATGTTTACCTCTCTTAGGAACAACCATCCATCCTGACTCTGCTCTGCAATGTAGAAAGTTCTGAATTGGCCAACACTTGGGCATCTTGCGCACGTCCAGGCCAGTCAATAAACACATCTGTGAAACTTAAAATAAAATATATTTAGCAATTATGTAAACAACACATTATAAGTCACACTCACATTTTAAATGATACTTACCAGTAGTTGTGGTCCACTACAGCCTGTAAAATGATCGAATGTCAGCCTTTGTGGTTGTAGTAATCCGCTAGGTTCTCCACAGGGGCAATGATGGGGATATGTGTCCCGTCTATGGCTCTAGCACACTGCGGATATCCACGCTGCAGAAATCCAGCTATGGTGTCATCTAGGCGCTGTCCTTGAGGTAAGGAGATGAAGCAATGGTAAAGGGCTTCTATTAATGCCTCTGTCACTTCATGCACTAGATTGCATACAGTGGATATCCCCAGACAAAACAAACAGGAGATTGTGCGGTATTCGCCAGGGGTAGCATACCACCACAACACAATGCCTAGTCTCAGGTGCTTGGTGAAATGGGTCTTCTGCAGTTTGCGGCCTGTCTTGTCAATACTGGGGTGATAAGGTCCAGTACATAGTTAAATGTTGCACTAGACATTCTGAAATGTGCCATCCATTGCTCATCCTCAAAAGCTTCCACAGTACACCAGAAAGCTTCTAAATGACTGCGGTCTCTGGCCCACATGCTCCGGTTTGTCAGTGTGCTTAATCTCATTATGGAGGTAATGCTGGATGTGATAAAAGCTTTCCTCCTGTGCAGATATTGACGTTGAGTATTTTACCTCTCCACCACAAATTGTGCCTTTCTCCTCTTAAAATGACACTGTGCAGTCTGGTACAGCGTTATCAGCTGCATCAGGCTCTCATTTGCTGTATGAAACAGCAAAATAGCAGAAAAAACAAGGAGCTCATCACCATCTCGTTGGCCATTTCTGCAAAACAATGCTGTTAAAATCACCACCCACTACTGACATCATCTTTGTGAGCAAAACGTAAAGCCCCTTTAAATGACATAATTTTGGTCAGCCAATAGAAGATCCATTTTGGATGATTGGCATTTCATTGCCAGGGCACATAAGGGAACACCCTGCTTCAGTGTGAATGGGTCTAACCCAGGAATTTCACAGGTCACAGCTGCAGTGTGAAAGAGGTTTTCATTGTTGACCCGGCAAAAAACATGGCAAAGACCCGGGTACAAAGACCTGGGTTTTGCCGGGGCAGGGATCTGAAAGCAGTATTATAGAAAAAATGACGTCATAAACATAAGGGGGCTCTAGTGAGCACTCTAGTGTTTATGGCGTAATTTTTACTATAAAAGGGGGCCCTCTCCTTGGTGTCCCCATTAGTGGCGGGGACACCAAGGAGGAAGAAGGGGTGTGTCGTTGAAAGGGCCAGAAGAGGCCGAAGACCAGCTGGCAGCACTGGAACAACATCTTCAAGCACAAGAATCACAAGCATCCTCCAGCGTCATTGAAAGAAGATCTTCAGAGGAAGCTGACAATCCAAGCAAGTCACCCCAAAACAGATGACTGCTCCAAACGGTGAGTCCCGACATTTATTTATTATTGTACTACACATTTCACATGCACAATACACTTTAGGGGACATTTTATGATGGTGGCCACCTTTTTAATTTAGCAGTAAGGGACATTTTGTACACATTTTAGTCAGGGGTCAACATGTAGTTTTAGGTCTTTTAATATTGAAAAGTTTATGTGGGTACTTTTTTACATTTTTAACGGACACATAACACATTTTCAGGTAGAATTCTATCACTTATCAGGCTGCTGCTTACACTACTATAAGGATTAGCATGGCAACAAACACATGGGCATGCTTTTCCTTATAGAAGTATATGCGTAGGCAGGATAAGTGATTTGAAAATGCATGCCGATTTTGAAATGGAGAATCACTGTGCTTTTCTTTAACTTTCTTTTATTGATGCAGCAAGTACACAGAAAACATAAATAGCAAACATACAAAAGCTGCTATAGCATCATTAATGCTATTACAACAAGTTGAACAATAAAGTAACAGTCATTAATCATAGATATAATAGGTAACAAAGAAAGGGGAGGGGGGATCACTGAGAAGATGGACGTAGGGATGAGCGAGCTATTGGAGATACACGGTGAAGTAATGCTAAAGGCAGCTAGAGAAGGATTTTCGTGGTTACCTAGGTTGCAAGTTTATCCCCCAAGGGGGCTGGGTAGGAGATTGTAAATTGAACCAAGGGGTCCACACCTTGTAGTAAGCTTCCTCTGTGTCCTTCAGGTAGGCCGTCATTCTTTCCATGCTTGTGACAAACCAGATATACGAGGTCAGGGAGCACAGGGAGGGGGGAGCTGCCTGCTTCCAGGCCTTGGCAATAAGACATTTGGCTGCAGCCAAAACATGAGAAGCCAGCTTATGAGAAGAGGTGTTTGTGTCAGGGATGGGATAACATAATAAGTAAATCCAAGGATTTTTAGGGGGAGAGGAGGGCCATTAGGAGGGAATGAACCATATCCCAGAATGGAGTCAAAGTAGGGCAGGTCCACCATATATGAAAGAGCGATCCCACCTCTCCACAGCGGCGCCAGCATCGGGGGGAGGAGAAATGGAAGATCTTCGAGAGACACTCAGAGGTGAGGTACCACCTATAATAAATTTTGTACACGCTCTCTTTGATTTTGGTACATATGAAGGATTTGGCAATGTTTTGATGGACGACTTCCCAGGGTTCATCATCATGACCTAAGTCTCTCTCCCAGTCTCTTTCATGTTTATCCTGGGGGCCAACATGGGCCTTCAGCGGGGGCCAACGTGGGCCTCCAGCAGAGCAGCATGGAGGGTAGAGATCATTCCCTGGCGAAGGGGGGCCGTCAGGCAGAGGATCACAAAAGCAGTAGGGGAGGAGAGGCGGGATTCAGTAGGGAGAGTAAGCAAATAGTGCCGGATTTGAAAGAAGTGGAAAGGGTTAGGGACAAGGTCGGGAAATTTCTGGGGGAGGGAGGTGGTGAGTCACTCATCCCCCTCCCTAAGGTCCTGAGTGCATCGGATCCCAAGGCGCCTCCGCAGGCAAGAGAAGGCTTTTGACTGTCCTGGAGGGAAGGCAGGATTATCCCTGAGGGGTAGTAGGGGGGAAATCAAGGAAGGGGAAGCTACGTGGGGTCTAAACAAGTCCCAAATGGAGGCTGAGTGAGCAGTAGTGGGTAAGTAGAACACAGCGGGCGGGCGTCCCCCAGATAGACAATAGCGATGACAATCCCAGGTAGGTGGATTCAATATCTACCCAAGCTAAACTTCCTGGGGGCGCATAGGAAGCTACTCTGTGGCTAAGTTGGGAGGCTTGGTAATAGAGCTTAAGATCCGGGAAGCCCCTACCCCCCTGAGTAGTAGGTTTTTTAAGGCAGCGCTAAACGGGTTCAGGGGGGCGATGGTTCCATATAAAACTAACCAAGGAGCGTTGAATAGTTGCGAGCGTAGCGTTTGGGACTTTTACAGAAAGGGTTTGGAAAAAGTATAGGAGCTTAGGAAGAAGGGTCATTTTTACCGCCACAATTCTGCCCAGCCACGACAGCAGTAGGTGTTTCCAGGAGTAGAGTTCGGAGTTAATTTTATCTATGATGGCAGGGTAATTGGCTTCATACACCGATTAATAGGAGGTAGTCAGGAATACACCCAGATACCGCATTTTTGAACGCTGCCACTTAAAATGGAAAGTAGTTGTAAGATATTGGCTCTCCAGTGGGGAGGTATTTAAAAGGAGTGCTTCAGATTTGGACATATTAATTTTATATCCCAACAGCTGCCCGTATTGTTCCAGGATAGCAAACAGATTTGGTAGGGAAATTTGTGGATTTGTCATGGTGAGCCTAACGTCCAATTTGAAAACCAGAAATGTCTGGTGAGTGGCGAATAGCAGCCGCTAGGGGTTCAATGGCCAGGGCAAAGATTAAAGGGGAGAGGGGCAGCCCTGTCTGGTGCCATTGCTGATGTGTAGCAGCGGTGAGGGGGAACCGTTCACCATTACCCGCGCCGAAGGACAAGAGTATAAGCAGGGCCGGTGCAAGGGTGTCCGGCGCCTCCCTGCAAACTAAAAATTTGCGCCTTACTACTAGTAACTAGTATGTCTTTGTTACAATGTTGGAAAATAAGTGATTGATTTCCTGTATCTTTAGTCACCTATTTATTGCTGTAATAAAAAGATATTAAAAAAATAGCACTCTTGTTTTACATTTCATCATTTTATACTGTTTATGTTTGTATGTAATTGTTATAAAAAACAAAAAGAGAAAAAACTATTCTAATCAGTAAACATTTATTAAATAGTAAATACTAAATAATTTTTAAATAAATGTTCACTTACAAGGGAAGAAATATAAGGGAGGCAGGAGCTGCCCAACTCTTTTAAAATTGATACCTGCTCCAGCTTACTAATCAGTGCTGTGTAGTCTATCTCTGCAGCACTTATATAAAGGGTTGTGGTGGATGGACTATCCATTCACAGTGACTCTCTATAGCAGCACTGCAGAGATAGACTACACAGCACTGATTAGTAAGCTGGAGCAGGTATCAATTTTAAAAGAGTTGGGCAGCTCCTGCCTCCCTTATATTTCTTCCCTTGTAAGTGAACATTTATTTAAAAATTATTTAGTATTTACTATTTAATAAATGTTTACTGATTAGAATAGTTTTTTCTCTTTTTGTTTTTTATAACAATTACATACAAACATAAACAGTATAAAATGGTGAAATGTAAAACAAGAGTGCTATTTTTTTTATATCTTTTTATTAGAGCAATAAATAGGTGACTAAAGATACAGGAAATCAATCACTTATTTTCCAACATTGTAACAAAGACATACTAGTTACTAGTAGTAAGGCGCAAATTTTTAGTTTGCAGGGAGGCGCCGGACACCCTCGCACCAGCCCTGTCACCAGCTTCATTCACAGAGCTGCCCGCTTCAGTATATTATTAGCATGCAGCAGCTCTGTGTATGAAGCTGCAGGGGAGTAGTAGCAGTGGAGGTTGGCCATTGGCAATATTCATAGTCACAGATAGAAACTCCAGCAAGCCCCGTCGCTATTACTTCCCGGCAGCTTCATATATAGAGCCGCAGCATGTTAGTAATATACTGAAGCAGGCAGCCGGAGCTCTGTAAATGAAGTAGATGGCTTTACTAAGCACTTCTTATAAACAAGTTACTAACTGCAGATTATGATTTTTTTTAGACAACTAATCAGCCGCAGGCACATGCGCATTGCAAGTACCAGACTGCGCATACGCCAGATGAGAAGGGTAACAAGGAGGCTTTTCCTCAGGCCCCTCCCCTGCTAAGGGCAGTCCTGTGTATATACCATAAGGCATGGTACCATATTTATCTTACCTTTACCAAAGACCTGCCTTAAATGCAACCAACACAAAATGATGTGCACAAAATAATATGTCAAGAGCAAAAGAAAGCCTTGAGAAATTGGTGGCAAAGATAATAATAAATAGACAGTGGAGAGGTTGTGAAACTCAGGAGACCTCAACAGAGGATTACAGCAGAAAATAAAGCTGTACTGAGGAGTACTAGAGACAAAATCCTTAGCTAAACCTAAGCATCAGATCTCTGTTATTTAAATAATGTTTGCTAGAAATACAGTAAAAAGCAGCTTCCCTCTTTCAGATAATACTTTCATGAAGCTGTGTGTGTGACTTGAATCTGATTAAACATATCCTCCGGGCAGCCGCGTTATTTCCTAACCCTCTGTCGTTTTTAGCTTCACAAAACAAACATGCATGGGATGTTATGTGACGCATTGTTTGCTTTGCATCTGGTTGTGTCAGTTCTCATTGCGCTCAGCTCCACAAATGAAATCCTATGTGACCTGACACAGCACTGTACATGCGTCACCTTGCAGTTCCCATTTCAGAAAGGCTTGGCTGTATAGTTTTCTTTTATTGAACATGGCAGTACCTGAGTGGAATGCGGGATTTGTTGTAATGGACACATTTTTAGCATGCTAACCATTTGTTACAAAACTGCTTGGTGCACTTGAGTAGAAAGACTTTTTCTGATGTGAGTTTATAGCTAGCAGATTCCAGAAATGATCCGAAACCAGAATCTTCTGTTTTGCGGGCTGTATTCACAGATCCGTTTTCCCGTGGAGCTGCGTGCGTATTTTTAGGCACGGTTTTACTGCGCATGCGTAGAAACTTTATTTACGGAAGTAACGTAGAATATACGCACATAAGTACTTTAGGCACGGACATGTGAATTGCATTTGGGGACATATGTACGGAGGGGCGGGGTTGAAATACGTACCTGAAAAGTTATGTGAAAGAGGGTGGGGGGAGGCATTTAAATGAGTCCTTGAGGGCGCATTTACATAGAATCGCACGTACAGAATACATATACGCACGTATGTACACACGTAAAGTTAGAGGTGGTCTATGGAGGTGTAAGTCTACGATTGCACGGCCGTGAGAGGGGAGTGTCATGGGTGTTGGTGGGAGTTGTCTTGCTACATTCGTGCGTATAATTGCGTACTTTTAAAAAAACGGATCTGTGAATACAGCCCTGCAAAAGGATGTCAATTCCTCCATATATCATTATTAGCCTACAGTATAAGTGCAATTAGATATTAGATAGCTGCCTACTAATTACAGGATGTGGCTGCCATTTTAGACTGTATGTAAGAGCCAGCCTGGTAAAGTAAAAAAAAATCATGTGGTCCACTAGAGCAATTATCGGTCCCAGCAGGAGGTGGCTGATAAATGGGACGATTTTACACTAGGAAATGATCCCAATATTGGCACCACCCACCTCTCCTTTCTGAGAGGGAAGGACTACCAAGACTGACAGGAGGCCCTTGCAAATATATACTGTATGGACCTCCTGTCAATTTCAGCATGATTAGCTGCACACTGAGCAGGGGGGGGGAATGAGTGGTGACTAAGGCGCCTATCCAGCGTGGCGCCTGGATGCACTGCATCCCCCCGCGGAGCGGGTCGCGCCGGCCCTGAGTATAAGGACCAGATGCCATCTAAATATGGGCCACAAAGGCCGTATTTATGCAGGGCTTGAACCAGGAAATCAAGGAAGATCCTATCAAACGCCTTCTCAGCGTCAAGAGATAGGACCATCGAGGGGGTGCCATGAGTTCTAGCTATGTGTATTAGGGTCAGGGCTTGCCGAGTATTATGCCTGGCTTGCCTCCCCGGCATAAAACCTACCTGGTCATAGTGGACCAAGGATGGTAGGACGACATGTAGTCTGGTGGCCAGAACTTTAGCATAGTTTTATATCTATATTAAGAAGGGAGATAGGCCTATAACTCACGCAGAGTTGGGGATCTTTCCCTTCTTTTGGTATCACCATTATCCTAGCCTCCAGTGTTTCAAGGGGCCAAGGGCACCAGACAAGGCTGCATTAAACATAAAGTGAAGATGGGGGAGCAGGAAGGGAACAAAGCGTTTGTAGTAAGCCACAGAGTAACCATTGGGGCCGGGGGATTTACCTATTTTTTGTGATTTTATTGTAAGCGAGTCTAATGAGATTTCTTCATGTTGCGAGGCAACCTGGTCAGGATGTAGAGATGGGAGATTAACATGGGTAAGGAAGTTATTAATTAAGGAAGGGCCAGTTGTAGGAGTAGTTAACGGGGCAGGTAGGTTATAGAGTTTTTGGGCCGTATGCAGAGCTCTGGCCGCATTGCATTTGCAGCCGGAGTTTTCAGAAAAGTGCTAGTAATTTTGTAACGTAATCTACGTTACTTCTTGCAACGTAGATTGCGTATACGTGGTCTTTAAGACTCTTAGGTCTTTAAGTAAGGTTGTGGCTGAGCAGAACCATGTCAATGCAGGAGTAGAACAAGTAGGGGTGGGAGAAAAAGGAGTAGTCCTTAGCCAAGAGGTCGCGTACCCTCCTGGAGTCGTAGAGGTGATGCAGTTTCAAGAATTCGCAGAGCACCTTGGATTTGAGGGCATCTCTAGGATCAGAGCGAGACGTGTTGGGGGTCAGTCTATCCAGGGAAGCAATATGTACTGAGTTAAAGTCACCAACCATGATGAGTTCCCCTGATCGGACCTGAGATAGAAGCGTCCCGAGATGTCGAAAAAATTGGGGTTGATCAGTGTTCGGAGCATAAACATTTACTAGTGTGCAAGGGAGATTATTCAGCAAGCCTACCAAAATTAAGTATCGCCCATTCACATCACGGTGGACTGCCACAGGTTGAAAAGTAATATGTTTAGAGAATAGAATAGCAACCCCCCTCTTTTTCTGACAGTTGTCGCAGGCATGGAAAGTAAGGGGGAATAAGCGGGAGCGAACTTCCGGATGAAGTAGCTGCAAAAAATGAGTCTCCTGGACAAAGGCAATATCTGCCCTAAGGAAGTGTGGAGCTTGGTTCTTTTGAGGGGTGAGTTGAGGCCTTTAACATTATATGAAGTAACGCAAAGAGTCATGGGACGGGTAAGGGAAGGAGCGCTAGCAACATGAAATGTAGGACAGCAGTCAATTTAGACAGGCCGCAATGTATCTCGAAGCAAGTGTAGGGGA
>WWET01005128.1:45860-58302 GCA_011038615.1 Limnodynastes dumerilii
TATTCCACACATTTAGATACATTACTATTTGATAGCAATCATTTCCCAGCATAAACACAAAACTCTGACTAAGTCCTGAAAGTCACCTTCCTGGGATATGTGATCTCCCCGCAGGGATTCTCCATGGACCCAGAAAAGGTCAAGGCCATACAGGAGTGGGTACAACCGAATAATTTAAAGGCCGTACAAAGATTTCAGGGCTTTTCTAACTACTACCGACGGTTTATCAAAAACTTTTCGCTAACCATCTCTCCCATTTCGGACCTTACCAAGAAGGGTGCGGATCCGAGTAAATGGTCCAATCAAGCCTGCAACGCATTCCAGAATCTTAAACAGGCTTTTGTCTCGGCCTCTATATTACAGCATCCTAACCCTAAAGTCCCATTCATCGTGGAGGTCGACGCGTCGGATGTAGGGGCCGGGGCAGTTCTTTCACAAAGAAGTGTTGTGGACAATAAAATTCATCCTTGCGCTTTCTTCTCTAAAAAATTCTCGTCCGCAGAGCGCAACTACGATGTCGGTAATCGGGAACTTCTCGCTATCAAGCTCGCGTTCGAAGAATGGCGTCACTGGTTGGAGGGGTCACTACACACCATTACAGTTTACACAGATCACAAAAACCTGGCTTACATACAAGAAGCTAAGAGACTGAATCCCAGACAAGCCAGATGGGCTCTTTTCTTCACCAGGTTTAACTTTATTATCACGTGCCGACCAGGAGCTATGAACCTGAAGGCGGATGCCTTATCCCGCTCCTTTCAAAGTGTACAGCAAACTGACCCCTCTCCACAACCAGTGATCCCAGCAGAAAAGCTAATTGTGGGCTATACTCAAGACCTACAGGAACAACTACTGAATGCCCAAGACCCATGTCCTGCTGGAAAACCGGAGAATCGACTGTTTGTTCCTGAAAGTCTGCGGAAATCGGTTCTTACCCAGAATCATGCCACTAAATCTGCGGGTCATCTTGGCATCCAGAGAACCATAGAACTCATGTCTCGAACCGTTTGGTGGCCCACACTCCAGCAGGACACAAGGGAATTCGTGGAATCTTGTGAGACCTGCGCCAGGAATAAGACTCCTAGGAATCGTCCCATCGGCCATCTACTACCACTACCCATCCCCAGCAGACCTTGGACACATCTATCTATGGACTTTATCACGGACCTTCCTTCCTCTAACAATTGTACCACAATCTGGGTAGTGGTAGATAGATTCTCTAAAATGGCACACTTCATCCCCCTCATCAAACTCCCTAACGCTCAAGTCCTGTCCTCTCTGTTCTGCAAACACATTGTGAGACTTCATGGACTGCCTACTGATATCGTGTCGGACAGCGGTCCTCAGTTCATAGCCAAATTCTGGAGAGCATTCTGTAGGGGGTTGAGTATCAACATCAGTCTCTCATCCGGATACCACCCCCAAAGCAACGGTCAGACAGAACGTGTCAATCAATCCTTAGAACAATTCCTCAGATGCTTTACATCCAAATTTCAAGACAACTGGACAGACAATCTTCCGTGGGCAGAATTTGCCTATAACAATTCATGTCATTCATCTACTCATACATCACCATTCTTCTGTGTTCAAGGTTTTCATCCCAGGTCAAACTCTTTCATTATTCCCGCTACTGATCAGGATGCTCAAAATGCTACCAAGAAACTGAGGACCATCTGGAAAAAAGTCGTGAATTCATTAAAACAGACAGCTTTCCGGATGAAGAACAGAGAGGACAGGCACAGGAGACCAGCCAAACTCAAGGTGGGGGACAGAGTTTGGCTGTCCACAAAAAACATAAAGATTAAACAACCATCATTTAAACTGGGTCCCCGGTTCATTGGTCCATACAAAATCATTCAAAAAATAAATCCTGTGGCATACAGACTGTTACTACCCAGAAATCTGCGCATTCCGAATACATTTCATGCTTCCTTGCTTAAGCCGGTGAAAGTTTCTAGTAAATTTGGACATGTTCCTCCGGCCAAACCACCCCCAGTGGTAATTGACGGTCAGACAGAGTACATTGTCGAGGACATAATTGACTCCAAATGGGTACAAGGACAACTACACTACCTTCTCCATTGGAAGGGATATGGGCCAGAAGAACGCTCCTGGGAGCCCTCGACCAATGTACATGCAGACTGTATTAAAAGACGTTTTCATGCCAGGTTTCCTAACAAACCGTGTATGAGAGGTCCTTTGGCCTCTCGTCAAGGGGGGGGTACTGTTACACTCCGTTAACATGTCTGTATTTCTGTTCTGTTATTTTACTGTTCTATTCATTTTATGCCTGCCTATTTTACTGCTATGTATCTGCCATTGCTAGCTGTGCAGCTAGCTGCACATTCCCAGCTGCAGCTATTAGCTCTGGAGGTGTGTCAGGCCCTCCTCACTGATTGGAGGGGGGTTCTTTAAATAGCTGCTGCTGGGATCTGCACACCGTCGGTTATAGCGTCTGGTCCTTGCTTTATGCTCGCTGACATCGTGTGCCTGATAAGTGCTTTTTGCTCTTGCTACCCTGTTACGCTGTTTCCCAGTGTTACCCCTTGCCTGGTTATACCTCTCTTCGTTGTCTGTTGTACCCTCTGTGTGGTAAGGTGCGCAGCGTGAGTGGCTTGCTGCTCTCGCCATCGGCCTCTGTCCTGGACAGGTCCGGTCTCCATTCCACTTGCTGGTTTGAGTGTTGCGTGCATACCATCCTGCATTGCCCCGACTGTTCAGGCGTGTGTGTGTCATCTACCACAGTTGCTTATTGCCTCCTGCTTGTGTCATCTGCAGTGAGTGATCGTGTGTTATTGCCATGTTGGTTTTCACAGTACCTGCTTGTGCCATCTTGCGGTAGTGTGTTTGTTTACCTGGCCACGTGTGTTAGCGTCTCCTGTCTTGCAGTGAGTTCGTGTTCCAGCCTTGCCACGTTGGTTAGGGTTCTGCTGTTGTCATCTGCAGTTACTCAGCCGCCAGCCTTATCCTCCACTGTGTAGTTCTTCTCCAGTGTGTGTTTGCTGTGTGTGTATCCAGCCTGCGAGTACCATCTAGCAGTGTATTTAGTCATCAGCCTTGTATGCCACTGTGTTATTATTCTCCAGTGTGTTAGCTGTGTGTATCGTTAGAGCATTGCTCCGCTGTTATAACATCTTGCAGTGTGTTTGGTAGTTTTCCATCTTGCTTCCACTCAGTACTTACCATCTGTACTTTTCTCTGTATTGCTGGGACCTGTAGTGCACATTGCACTAATCTCAGTATTCGTAGTATATCTGTTGTATTTCCCTGGGTGTATTACTTACCTCTGTGCTCACCTATTTGGAAGTTCAGATATTGCAGTTTGTAATATTTATATGCTGCTTACTATTGAGAGAATTCAGTACTTGACCAATAAACCTGTTTGCCTTACTTTATATCTGGTCTTGTGTGTACTGTATGTGAGGGTTCCGGAGAGTACCTGGGTTCCAGTCAGCACACCACGCTGCGGTTCCCCACTGTGGGTGCAATCCCCAGTGGCCAATCGTAACAATCAGCTTCTGAGCAGCATCCAAGATAAACCAATCAGATGCTTTGTTTACATGTGCAATGATTGACAGGTATCTGTGTAGCTTCATGAACAGGTGGCACATGAACAGAGAATTTATGGAGAATATATAGGGAATATGAGGGAATAGGTGGTGATTAAGCACTTTAAGTAAACGAAAAACAGATAGATTATGTGGGGAAATTAAAACAGCAGCATGACGGATATAGAAGCTGGGTACTAATGAGCTTAATATAATAATGGGCATTAAAATCAAGTTAAGCAGTGGAACGTAAGAGAAAATTAATAGGATTCATAAAAGTTAATTAATAAATATTGGTAAAAAAGATCATAATAATTGATGAATTAAAAAAGCAATTGGAATTAAAAACTGGAATGACGGTTAATTTGTTTTGGCAATAAAGAGTTAAGAAAAAAATGATAAGGTATTGATTAAGGAAGAATAGTTATTTTACAGAAAATTAGGTGTTAATAAGGATGCTAGTGAATATAGGGGAGATGATGAGTATGGATAGAGAATAAATGTGTGTGAAAAAGAGAGAACCAGAATTGGAATATGTAGTTAGATACAAAATAATTGGAGTAGTTAGATATAAAGTAATTGGATGTAATGAAAAATAATAGAGTGTATTACAATAATAATAGAGTGTATTGCAATAATAAAGTGTAGTTATGTGTAAGTGTTTGGATAAATCAATAAATAAATAAATAAATAAATATGTAAGAAGTAATCCTGGGGGGATTCAGTAAGCTGGGGTTAAAAGATAGATAAAGTAGTGATACAAAAAAGAAAACGAAAAGGAGAAAAAAACCAATATGGGCGCTGGAGTTCACCAGAGAGACACTGTGGCTGCAGCTTGGTCTTAGGGGTTTGTGAATTCCCTTAATAGAATTGAAAAATTGAAGAACAAAATAAGACCAGCGCTGTCACAGTGTGTTCTCAGGTACAATAAATCACAAAAGACAAAAAACCAAATACATTCAAAACAAAACAAAAAAAGCCTTCCGGTAGAATTAAAACAAAATTTAATAAAACAAATATGTCTGGTACCAGAACCTAAAAAACAAAACAAATACAAATAGACATAATGCACTACATAAATAGACAATGCAAGCTGACCCTAAGTATCTGTGCGGAAAGACACCTGAACTCAATGTCCAATAACAATTCCTCTAGGGGTGATCAGGCCCTAGTAGAGGGAAAATAGATACTTGTGTAGAAAAAATACTGCTGAATAAAATACAAAGTCCCAATTCAATTGGATACAGGCATTTACTTGCTCCGTTGCTGCTGAACAAGATACATTGTCCCTATTCAATTGGATACAGATAATAGCTTACTCCGTTACTCACCATTGGTGAGTAACGGAGTAAGCTATTATCTGTATCCAATTGAATTGGGACATTGTATCTTAATCAGCAGCAACGGAGCAAGTAAATGCCTGTATCCAATTGAATTGGGACTTTGTATTTTATTCAGCAGTATTTTTTCTACACAAGTATCTATTTTCCCTCTACTAGGGCCTGATCACCCCTATAGGAATTGTTATTGGACATTTAGTTCAGGTGTCTTTTTAGACACTTAGGGTCAGTTTGCACTGTTTATATATGTAGTGTATCATGTCTGTTTGTATTAGTTATGTTTTTTAGGTTCTGGTACAAGAAATTTGTTTTAATTAATTTTGTTTTAATTTTACCGGAAGGCTTTTTTTGTTTGTTTTGAATACATTTAGTTTTTTGTCTTCTGAGATTTACCTTACCTGAGAATACACTGTAACAGCGCTGGTCTTATTTTGCTTTTCATATTGAAAGCTTTTCCCTGGGAGAACTCGAAAGGAAGCCATAGATTACTGTGAGGGGGTGGGGCTTAATATTGTTTAATTCTACCGGAAGGCTTTTTTTGTTTTGTTTTGAATGTATTTGGTTTTTTGTCTTTTGTGATTTATTGTACCTGAGAACACACTGTGACAGCGCTGGTCTTATTTTGTTCTTCAATTTTTAAAAGATAAATAAATGCCATAAAAAACCATTGTATTGTTAAAATTGGAAAATACTCTGTTTTGGGAATTCATGTATTTGCATGTCACAGAGTGTCCACATTTGTGAGAACCTTTGAGTTAAAAAGAGGTTCTTATTTCAGATTTGCATACTTTATTTTTTAGGTTGCTGGGGGCTAGAATTTCTTTCATACTTCTGGCTTTCCTAAATATGATTTTTCGCCGTTCTGGAATGACTAATTTGAGTATAGGATCCATCAGTAATACGCTCCATTGTTTATTAAAAGTCTCTTTAATTTGATTTTCATTACTATTGTATGTTGTGATGAAAGACACTGGTTGTGTGTTGGTTTGTTTAGCTATTTATATTAGGAGATCCTCTCTTCTTATTTCCTTTGTCTTCTTTTTAGCAGCTTCAATTATCCTTTCCGGGTATCCCCTCTGTTCAAATCTGTCAGCATAAATCTCCATTTGAGTCTCATAGGTGTCGTTGTTACTGCAGTTCCTTTTGATTCTGCAGAACTGTGAAAGAGGAATGTTATCTTTCCATTGTTTTAAATGTCCACTTTTGTAATGTAAATAGCTGTTGGTATCGACGTTTTTTATATAATTAGCTGTTTCTATATTGTTTGTTGAGCTGATTAATTTCAAATCTAAATAATTTACTTCATCCTCAGCCATGTTGAATGTAAATTTCAGGTTGTATTCATTGGCAGAAATCCATTGGAAAAATTGCTTAAAGGTTGTAGAATCACCTTCCCAAATAATAACAATGTCGTCTATGTATCTTTTATATAAGTGTAGATGAGCTGCAAATGGGTTATTGTTATGAATATACTTTCTAAAAATTAAAAATAATTGTGGATAAGAATAAAAGTGATTAAAACACATATAAAATCTTTGTGTAAATCCTCAAGGTCGTGATCCTCCGATAAGCATTCCCTGACCGTCTCAACATTCTCAACATAAAGGTATGGAGGTATAAAGTGATTCCACATCGATGGTCACCCATTTGAAGTCTTGTCTCCATTCTGTGTTTTCCAAGGTCTGTAGGATAGCGGTTGTGTCTTTGACGTAGGATGGGAGGGTTGGAATGTATTTTTTCAGGAAGATTTCAACATAATGAGAAATATTCGAAGTTAAGGTCCCAATGCCTGCAATGACAGGTCTTCCAGGGTTTTTTTCCAATCATTTGTGGATTTTGGGTAGGTGATATAGAATAGGTGTAATGGGGTGTTGATTGTATAAAAACTGATATTCGTCTTTAGAGATAATTTTCATTTTCAAAGCATTCAGGAGTATAGGTTCCACTTTTTCTATAAACTCAGAAGTAGGATCTTTGGGAAGTTTAGTATAAGAGTTAGTGTCAGCCAGAAGTCTGCAAGCTTCAGTGATATAGTCTTCTCTGTTCATAATGACCAGACCACCACCTTTATCAGCTTCTTTTAGAACCAGGTCTGCTTTTTCCTGTAGGTTCTTGAGAGCTAGTGTTTCATCCTTAGTGAGATTTTAAAGATGTCTTCATGTTTAGTTTTTCCAGGTCATCTTTAACTAGATTATAAAAGACATCTATTTGGCTGCTTTTTGACTCCAAAGGATAATATTTGTAGGGGCATTTTAAGCCCGATTTATTTATCTTTTCTTGATAGTTTTTTAGAATTGCAGTTTCTTTGTTGGCAAAGTGCCTTTTTAAAGTTAATTTTCAGATTAATTTATTGAGATCAATAAATAACTCAAATTTATTAGGTTTCCTGATGGGTGCGAAGGACAGTCCTTTGCTGAGTAATGAAACCTCAGAAGGGTTCAAATTGTAGTCAGAGAGGTTGAAGATGCCATGGTCTTGAGGATTTACGATATTAGTTTCTTCCTTTGGGGTTTTATTGTGTCTGTTTCCGGATCTTCCTCCTCTTCTTCGTTGTCTAGTTCTTTCCTTTTTAGTGGTGAGGCCGTCTTTATATCTTCCCTCATACGGTTCCTCCGGTGTATTTCTTTGAAATGGAGGACCGGGGATAAAAAATCATCACTTTCTGAGTCTGTGTTCACTTCTTGGCGATTAGTATGTTTTCCTTTGACATTTTTTTCTCCTTGTTCCATCGAGAATGTCTTGGTGATCTTCATATGGTATATTCTTTTTTTGAGGTTTTTTTTTAATTCGATTGGTGTCAGAGGTACTAGGTAAGGGTCTTCTGTTAATTGAGGTGCTTCTTCCAGAAGATTTCTGGATGGATTTGGCAGTAAAAATGTGTCTGTGTTTTTGGGAGTAAAATCTTCTATTGTTGTCCTTAGTGTGATCTCTCCAGTCCTTTAGTTTTCCAATTTCATAGTTGATTCTGTCTCTTCTGAATTTATCTGCTTTTGTCTTTCTGATTTTGTTCTCCAATCTTTCCAATTTTTTGTTTAAAACTGTTAAATTAGGTTTAAAATCTTCATGTGCTTCCAAAACCTTAAGTAGGTTTTCTTTCTCTTCGATTTCCTTTTTACAGTCAATTAGTATATTTGTTTTCTCTTTAATAATCAATTGAATCAGTTTGCATGAACAATCGTGCAGAATGTTATCCCAAGCTTGCATAAAAAGTTCATTGTCTTGGCCAAAAGAGGGGGTTTTATTAACCCTCAGTCCTCTTGGAATTCTATTAACCTTTAAATATTGCTACATGCCTCCTATATATATATATATATATATATATATATATATGTGTGTACAAGGTAGGCTAGATGTATGGCACTCGCCATCTTAATAAATCAGACATAGATGCAGTCTATCAGTTTCCGACATTTCAGTTTTTATCAAAATTTCATCAGGGATAACAGTGTGATAGTGAAAAACTTACTTAAATACCTTACTTACACCCATGGTGTACACCATGAGGAAGGAAATCTGCAGTGGAGGGGTACTGAGACATTGTTGGGGACTCCCTGCTGGAGGTTAGGAAGCTCATTGAATATTAGGCAATTGTATTCCAGAGGGAACCAGCAGGGTCTGCAGACCACCTTTCTCATAACAACTTCCACCATAAACCCAACCTATCCAGCATTCAATGCCATCTATTTTTCATCTTACCAAACTGTGCTCTACAAGTAATCTTACTAACAATACCCATTTACTGCATCATTACCTATACCAACTGAAAAACTTGTGAATTACCATCCAATAATCCTTTGAGCAATCTTGAATACTGCAATAAGAAAGACAAACCTCTGAAGAAAAGTATTACCTGCTCACTGCAGCTGCTAGCTAAGGATGGGGACACCACCCAACCCCAACTCTACTATGGATCAAACAAAGAAGATAAATAAATATATAAATAACAAACTTAACCAGTCTTAAGCATAAGTAAATAAAAATTGACAAAAAAATGTCCAAAATATTGAAAAATAAAAAAATTGACAAATAAAATAGTCTATAAGATGTCTTGGATTTTCTTTCTTACATGGAATATTACAAGTGAATTTCAATAAGGTTCTATTCATAATATTGTTTCCTTCTGAATTTTATAAGACATTTGCCGCAAACAATATGTTATGTATTTTAATATGTGGAGACAAAAAGAGAAAAACACATCTAATTGTGTTTCTCTTTTTTCTCATCTAATTGCACTTACTCCAACACCAACTCTGGTTATAGTGGTTTTACCAATATGCCAAAAATATCAACAGACCCAGGTATCTGCACAGTAAGTTCAGCCAGAGTTTTTTTAGTATGGAATTTTTCCTAATGCTTCATCCCACAACTACCACCAACCAGTTTTTCTGTTGAAGTATGTTGGTGGTGGTTGTGGGATGAATTGCTAGGAAAAATTCCATACTAGAAAAAACTCTAGCTGGACTTACTTACTGTGCTATTGTGATATAGTGATATTTTTGCATAAAACCGCTATAACAAGAGTCGGTGTTGGACTCCACTGTTTGTTTTTAACCGTATGGTTTTATATAAAAGGAGTTTTATTATACTCGCCTATCCATTATTGAAATGCTGGAAGGACCTGGCATGATTAGAAAAGATATTCATGATTATGTGAAAAGAAATCAAAATGTGAGTAGTTAGCATTGCTTTTTACAAAAAGTGTGAACATACTGCACAAGGAGGAAAGCTTTTGTCATTTTATACATGTACGGCAGAGAGGAGACAGGAGGGATTAAAAAAACGAAATGGAGGAAATTGAAAAGAAAGGAGACCAAGAGCCAAATTTACTAAGCTGCGGGTTTGGAAAAGTGGAGATGTTGCCTATAGCAACCAATCAAATTCAAGGCGTCTTGAAATAGCTTAGTGCGAAACGCACGTCGGCGGCTCCTAGTCCTGCTGATCTCCCTCTAATACCTCTTCTCCACTCTGCACCAACCGGTAAGACAGGTCCAGGGCTCCAATCGGATTGAAGTGAGTCTTTTTTTTTGTTTTCTTTGATTTTTTAGAAAACAGGGCTTGGTAGGGCTCCCCTTGCCTCATTTCTCTAGTTAAGAGGTAATTAAATCAACCGGTGTCTGTGGGCTGGTGCGGGTGAGTAACAGAGTTATACAGTGTGGAGACTGTATACTGGGATTTTAATATTTGTGCAATAGTGCTATTAGGCATAAGAATTGTCATTTTTCTTTTTTGTAATATATGTCTTTCATTTTTTTGCTTGCCAGCTTTTTAAATTAGCATTTAAAAAAAGTTATTTTTTAATCCGTTGGTGTGCAGTATATAATTGGCGCTTTTTTTTTTGCAGAGGTCTCTCTTGTTCCTTGCATAATACTGTTTGGATAGAGGAATGTATTTTGGCCCCTTTTCAGAACAAATGTAGAGGGGTTGCCATTATTCTTAATAAAAAACCTGGCCTAGGCCAGAGGGTAGACCATAATAGACCCCAATGGCCATTTTATTATAGCAGATATCTCCATTCAAGAGATGCGGTGCCTGTGCTCCTATAGGATTAAATTCAAAACATGTAATTGAGCATTTTAGTTAAATAGGAACATAACAATATATTGGCCACAAAACAATTAGCATAGCACACCCATATTGTTCATGGAATAAACGTGTCCACTAAATTTATATTTATATATTCATTTGTCTTGAGATTAACTTGTTAGAAATAGAAATTTCAGTTCTGAAAAAAAACACTAAAAATACAAACTGCTAAATATCATAATTTGAATGCAGTGTAAAGACACCATTCTAAATATCATTATTATAATGCAGTGCATTGTGCCCAATGTATTACAGACCATAAAAAATAATAAAATAAAAAATATACATGGAACAAGGCTGTTAAACACTTACCAAATTCCCTGCATCCCCATTCTTCACTGCGCCTTTCTCTCATCCACATCCTCCTGTGGCACCTCCAAGTGCAAGTATGGGAAGAGATACATGATTCCTTCATAACATACTCCAAACAACTCAATCCACAGTGCATGATGCGAACTTTGGGACATCTAAAAAAAGGTAAATGTAAATACTAAACTTTATCTAACGTGTGTACAAATATTTAAAAATTCAAATTTGAATAAAGTTACGATAATTATGATGTCAAACAGATAATCTGATTTGTGCAAACATGAACTTAGTTTTCTATTAAACAATTTGTCGTTTGTATAAAATAAACAATATCAGTGATGTACATTGAAAAAGGAATGCTTATTTAGAACAGAGAAACAAAACAGGAAGGCTGATGTTTTTATTCTCAGATGGCAAGATCTAAAAGGAGTAATTAAGAAAAAGCTCTCTGAAAAAGCCAAACACATGCACACCACTGGCGTGGGACCCATACCTGAATGTTTGAACCTGACAGAATTGGAGGAACTTGCCTTAAGGGCAGTGTCAGAGGCAGAGGTACATGGAGTGGGGGATCAGGACACGCTTGACGGACCACCAGAAAGATTGTCACACCCAGTGTCCGAAGAAGAACAAGATGATACTACAGGTAATGTGAAAGAATACCATTAGTCTGTGATTTTATATTCTTTGTATGATCAATTTAAAGAGGAGTTAAGATTATGTGCTAGGGAGACAGCCAATAAACATGTCTACATGCAAACATTGTCAGAATACATCTTATTAATCTAAAAGGTTTTTTTGTGTGTAATTAATGTCCCATGTCAATATTCACCCTCAACCCTGAACAGAAATGCCTGAACCGGATATGGAACACCTGGAGGACACCTGTTCTTTATTTGAAGGAATTTAGAACTTTTTCCTCTCTATCTACGGATTTATTTGTATTCTTACATCTGTACTTGGCCAGTACATTTATAAGGCACATAACTTGCATGTTTGACAATACTTGCTTATGGAACTTACAGCAATACCAAAGTATTGCTTAGTATAGCCTTCCCACTCTGAATGAGATTTAGCCCCATACCGAGGGCTTAACAGAGGAACATGTTTGGCTTTTTGCATTACATGTTGTTTAAAGGATTTTCTTCCTAGCTGCTGGTGACTGTGCTAATTAGCAATCATCTGAACCACTCTGTTCTATGAGACAAGAACTTATTTTGCTATATGCAGTTTATTCAGGGTGCTCAGCTATTATTGTTCCCTGCACAGATTGTTTGTTCCTGTATGCTATGCAAGCTATGTGTTATTTGTTGTTATAATACAATAGGTTAGAGGGATCTAGTGTGGTATCAAGCATAATTGAAGCATTCATTGGTCAATGTCTTAATAAAGTTATATAATATACTTCTAGCGCTATCATTATTTTCCTCTGTTTTCTGGGACATCTCTATACCTGTAGAGCTGCACAGGTTTTCCTGTATGCAAGCTATGTGTTATTTGTTGTTATAATACAATAGGTTAGAGGGATCTAGTGTGGTATCAAGCATAATTGAAGCATTCATTGGTCAATGTCTTAATAAAGTTATATAATATAATATTAGCGCTATCATTATTTTCCTCTGTTTTCTGGGACATCTCTATACCTGTAGAGCTGCACAGGTA